>JASDQU010817025.1:13236-27802 GCA_032191745.1 Picea mariana | reverse complement strand
CTGACCTTCTTTCAACTACCAATTCGTCATGACAACGGTCTCGAATTACTCTCAGAGTTTAAAAAAACTTTTGCCATGCACATCATTGACCACATTCACGAATGGTGTCGGCAACGTAGTCTCTGCAAAGATGAAGCCACCCTGCAACAATGCCTTAACTGGTTTCTCAAATCACTTGTTTCCCTCCTCGCCAAAGATGTGGCTACCTCCTTCCCCCAATCAGAAGAAGAAGACATCAGCAAGGCCCAAAAGCTCGAACTCATTTATTCACAGTCAGGATATTTGTATACAGTACTACTTGACACCCTAAGACCTGTGCCATTTGGCCAAGACAAACCTGGGATGTCTCACTCAATAGATGGACTGATTGGTACGACTAAACACCACAAGTCACACCCCCAACAACCACCTATGTATGGAACACCTCAATATCCACCAGCATATGGTGGACCCCCTTATTATCCTCCTCCCTCTTATAAACAACCATACCCTTTGAGCTTTCCTCCACCCATCAACGGACTGTCGCCAACACCCACAATATGCCCTGCGGCACAACCTAGTTCTGGACTCCCCTCTAGCTCTGCTTACACCCTATGCACCAGTGAAAGTGCCACGCCTTCCTATACACCCTAAGGATAATTACCACAAAATAATCTGTACTTTCCATTTCTAGGTCCTCCCCAACCTATTATTTCTCCACAAGGGAAACCACATGCTGGGGTTAATTTTATTCAACCCTCTCCCGTTCAGTAGTATAAAAATTTTGAGCAAATGAATACGGCTAATCCGACCTATCAGTCAAACAATGCCAAAAATAAAGGAAAAAATTGAAACAATAATAATCCCGAACTAAGAGGAAACCAAAATCAACCCCAGCAGAACCAACCTGTCGTGGGCAACCATAACCAGGGGAACTAGAACCCCCAAGGGGGAAATAACAAAAAACGCCAAAGGAAGACCAACAACAATATTCGGTCAAACTTATGTTGTGCCCTTTATGGTGAGTATGGCCATTATACTCACCATTTCCCCCAAATTGCAGACTTCAAATGGATGAAAGAATCCAGAAATGGATGATGTCCCCCAGTATCGCCTGCTCCCTAGCAGACCCCACAACAATATGTGCAACAAGCCCCCCAATTGTGTTACAAAACCCCATACCACACCAAGGGATGATGAACACCCGATAGGAGATGCACCTGGCCCCACCAAAGATAGGATAGTATGCCAACCCATGCCCTCCTACAGATCGCACTATCCTCCTCACTAGTGAGGAATAAATCCTTCTACAAATGCGCAATAATCAATACAATGCACCCTCTGACCCTACTCCGACTACCTTGGAGGCCACCCCAACCACGACTATCCCACCTTTGATGATTCCGCACCGTAATACTGAAACACCTCTTCACATCCCTCGCATCCCATTACGAAGGAATGTCAACAACCCTCAGGCTAGGGAGACCCACAATTATAGTCTGGTCAATGACTTGGCACAATCCCTCGATGCCATGTCAGTCTTAGAAGTTCTTCAAACTTGTCCTACTCAACGGAAGTCATTACTTTCCACTCTGGGGGCAGTTGACCCTACTGATACTTGACTCATCACCTTTGATCTCGATAGTGGGGAACCTCATCTCCCTGCTTTGGTCGCTTTCAAAATACTGGTTAAAATCTGGAACATCACATTCCACCGATGCATTATTGATGAAGGTGCATCCACATGCATCATGTCCAAAACCGTCTAGCAGAAACTTGGCTCTCCAGAGCTCATACCATCTGCCATTACTCTGAGGGCTTACGATGGATGATCCTCTTCTCCTGAGGGGCTCTTCCAAAATGTCCCCGTCAAACTCGGGGGAAAAACCATTCTTATTAACATTGAGGTTATCGATGCCCCGCTTGATTACAATATTTTGTTTGGTCATAGCTACATGTATGCTATGAAGGCGGTCACCTCTTCTATGTTATGAACCATGATGTTTCCCCTTAACGGAAAGATCATTACCATCGATCAAGTATCACATTATGAGCCTAACCCTTCATCCAAGATCGACAACATCCTCCCTTTTTTCCACACTAATTCGGATTCCTATCCACTCATCGAGACGGGCCTGAGAATTATTAAGGACCCATCCTTGCTAGGGACATACCACGAAGCACCACCGCTCATCCATCCCTCGACAAAAGTATGCGTCGTCTCCACCAATGGAACGAAAACTGAATATACTCTCCCTCCCACTGAGGCCTATTTTATCCTTGACGTCCCACTAGTCGCATAACTTCTCCCTCAGGAATCCCTTGGAACTTGTTAAGCTCTACCTATTCCTGATCTTCTCCTCCCCCAGGGCCATATCCCGGTTTGGGAAACAGTCCCCCAAGAAATTACCCAAATCCCTTTATTTTACCCCCCATCGGGTGTACAATCTTTCCAGGTAGCCAAAATTCTCACCCTTCTTAATATGGTGCTGGCAATCCCAGCCTGGTATCTACATCTGCCTAAGATGGTCCCTCAACCATCCCTCCCTCCCCAAATAGAAGGAATCCCGATGTAGATTCCAATACTTACCCCCACAATCCCACCCACACCCCCACTCACTAGCACCCCTGCTATAGCTGGGGGTAGACAGAAGAAGAAAGAGCCCACTACTCCGCTTCCACCATAAGTTCAACCTCCTTGTGAATTGTGAAAGAAATATGGACACACCACTAATAAGTTCCCATCCCTCCCTAAGCTACGCAATTTAATTCAACTCTCATGAGCACCGACGCCACTCATCATGCCCTCCATTACTACTGTTACACATTATTTTCATCATACCTATGACCGTTAATGACATAAACCTATCTGTAGTCTTTAAAGGGGTTAGTGGCCTGAGTTCCTGAAGAAAGAAGGGAGAAGAACTTTTTCTGAGAAAAGAAGTTGCATTTTCCTTTGTAAAAACCCTATAAAAAAGGAATTTTGTAGGCTGCATTATAGCTAGGGTGTGAGAATGTCTTATTCTCGCATGCTGCATCATAGCTAGGTCGCGAGGAGTTCATAGTATTCTCTATAGGCAGGGTGCGAGAATGCTTACACGTGGGAAAAACGAGTGTTTTCTCGAATCTTCTAAAAGGAGAAAATTCCATGGTGAGGTGGCATCTGAATGGTTTGGATCTTACTCACTTTCATGATTTAGTGGGATCATCCTAACCTCCTCACCTTATCCTCTTCAGCTTATAAAAGGAGAGGAGCTCTTATGGAGAAGGGCTAAGTGGGATTTGGTTTGGAATTATTAGCTTGGTTGGAGTGTCTTTGAGTTTTTCCTTTGTCAAGATAGATTGTGAATATTATCAGATCTATGATTTTAGAATTCTTGGAGTGGAAGTGTGTGTGGAACGAAGGAAAATTGGAAGGGACCTTACGACATCAAGGCCATGGTTGTAATCTCTCTTTCACATTTAATATGATACAATAATATGATTCTTTCCTATAAAGCTTGTTGTGTTTTATTGTATGATTCCTTGATCACATACATAGGTTTATATTGAGTTCATGCTATTACTATCACTTTGGTTGGTTGTGTTCTTTTGCAGGTTCATCATTGTATGAGCATTGGAACGGAGTTAGGATGGCGATGGTGAGAGGAAGCGACATTTAAACAGTATGTCACCTATCTCTCTTTAGTTAGTAAATTCAATAGTTAAAAATTAAGGCAAGCGTCATGTTTTGGTGTGTTTTGTTGTAGATATAGGTGGATCTAGGGAGATCAGTTAGTGTCTGCACATATCGATTTATCCGATAACAAAATTGGTGACCATACTAGGGAACAGATTGTTTCCTATTTAGTCTAGTTTCCCTTCCTTTGATTTCCTATTTTCTCGTTTCTGAGTCTGTGGGACATCCACCCAGACTCTCTAGATCTAGAGGTTCACTTAGATTCCCTGTCCTTTTTCAAATTTTTCTTTGATTACAGACATTCTCACACTCTAACTCTCCACAGCCTACGAAAACAATTGATTTTTGCACCGTACTATTAGATCCAGTGTGAACTTCTCACACCCTACTAGTGTCTAGCCTGCGAGAATAACTAATTCTCGCACTGTACTCTACTGCTAGGCTGCGAACTTATTTGTAAACTTTTTTGGATTGGGTCTTGTCATCTTTTGATGACCCAGTTTTTCTTTGATCAGCTGGATTGAGCTTTTGGACCCTATATTGATCTGTTTATAGTCTGCTTGACATTCTTTGAGTTACTTTTAGACACATTGGCTTTGTTTGGTTTTGAAGGATTAGTCTCTTGCTTTGAGTGTCTTTCAATTACAAAGCGTTTGTTTTCTTTAGAATTGTTTAGGGAAAGATCAGATTTATTTTGAATAGTTCGCTTTAAAACAAAACTTTTAGTTTGGGTTTCTTTGTTTTAAGAAAGTTCATTATTTCTTTTAGTGAAATTTTTGAAACAAAAAGATTTAATTTCTTACTTTATATTAGATTGGGGGCATCCTTGCATTGGTATACAATACCTTTTTCTCATTTCTTGAGAATATTTATATTTCTATTCTAAGACTTTTGCGACCATTGTTTTGATCACATAGTTCTTTTGGATGTTGTCGAATATCAAAAAATGATGCGATGAATCCAAAATAACTATCTGATCAATCTTTATATTGATGAGTTTAATAAATTTTGGGACATCGTGCATATGGGAATGATAAATGTTTTCTTCTTCTCATAGCATAGCTTTCATCAAAATGAAAAGATTGCATATTCATCTCTTTGCATAATTTTTGAGTCGGTCAAAACACCATATTGTTGACACCATTTTCCTCTTGAGTAACAATAGCCACAAAATAAAGCGCTTATAAAAACTGATTAGATATTTTTAATACTTTCTGGTAGAAAATCTACATTAGATTAGTTGTAGGGATTTAGAATAGGTGTGAAAGATAACTTTCCAAAGTTGCAAACAAACATAGAATCTTGAGTTAGGGAGCGGTTAAATCCACTTATTACATTTGTCCTGGGAAGCCCTTCTAACACGAGGGTCAATCACGAGGTTGCATTGAGACTGGCAGAATTACTCACCCTGCTTTGTTGGTCTTGGTGTAGAGGTTGCGTGTATTATGGGGGTCGCTTGAGAGGTATACCCACAATGATAAGTGGAAGCCTTTCAAGTTGATTTTGGGCTAGATACCTTGCCCTTGTGCATGGATCAGACTGTCAACTGTTTCCCCAGGCATCATTGTAGTGATTCGTAACCTTAGTGGCCTATCTCTTTAGGGTATTTACACAAGGTGACTGTGGAGGGGCAAGTCTTCATGGTACCTGGAATCGACATTGACCAAACTCACTCGAGCTCCTTGGAGGGTATACCCACGATTATGTGTGGGAGCTTGCACCAGGGTGTAATTTCGTTAAGCAAGTTGTAAACGTAACTTTTCCACCTGCTCTATCTCAGCCCCGTCTTACTTTGTTCTCGTGAATTTGGATTTCATCACCAACTAGTGCATTCATTGTGAGAAGGTTTTGTTTTCTTTCTTGCTTACTAGAATTTTAGCGTGTGTTGTTTGTTTTCCCTAGTGGACTCTAAATTGGATCTCTGTTTTAATGGCATCAGTTCCTGGAATGACCGATGAAGGAACCCCTTTTCCAGAGGAACCTTTTTTTTTCCTTCTTACGGAAACATTGGTCCTCCTCACATCGCTACTTTGAGCCTTCCAGGTCTCACAATTGGATTACCAGTATGGTTGTTTTCCACTCAGGTAATCCCGAATGTAGTAAGTTCTTCGGTCATAAGCACTTCCCCCCAAGAACATCAACCTCATGTTGATCCTTCACCTTCTTCACCAGTAAGGTCTTCTTCACCTTATTCACTTGCAAGGTTGCCTTCCGTTTCATCTTCTTCGTCGAGTGAAAGTTATGAATCTAGTAACCCGATGAATAATAAGAAGAAGAAAAGAAAGATTAAGAAGAAGAAAGATAAACAAGGGTCAAAACCTCCAACCAATGTCAAACATGTTGGAAAAAAACCAATTATTGTTAATTGTGCTGGGAGTGTTGATGATGTCAAGATCACCCAAACAACTCGTAAGTCAAAGTACCCTTGCAGGCTTTGTAAAGGTAGCCATATTCTTAAGGAATGCCTTGGTCTATCCAAGGTTATAGAAGCATGGTCTACACATCCTCGCCAACCCATGTCGTTAGCCTTTGAACAACATGTTGATGACTTCCCATCGACTAGTCAAGATACCATTGGGAAGAAGAAAAGTAGAGTCAAGTTCCCGTGCATGTTATGCAAAGGGAGTCATCTCACTCACATTTTCCCTCATATGGATGAAGCCTCAAAATTACTGGAAGACATGACTGTTTCATAGCCTCAACTTCCAGCTGCTTATCACAAGATTACTCTTGACCCCCCTATAGTTGATGGAATGATCACTCTAGTCCCTTCACCGGTCAATCTGGTTGATCATGTCGTCAATATGGTCATGTACTTAGTTGAACCAGTTGACAAAGTGGTTGATCCGATACCATCCTTGGTCAATCATGCTCTCCCCTCAGAGAGTGAAACTAAAGCGGTCAATCCGATCCCATTCTCGGTCGATCCCCCTCTCCCGTTAGAGAGTGTCACCCAAGTGGTCGATCTATTTCCATCTGTCGACCCCATTCTCCCCTTGGCGAATGCAACCCAAGTGGTTGATCTGATATCGTCATCGGTCGATCCTACTCTCCTGCTAGAGAGTAAACTCGATACTGCCCATGTTTTTCTCATTGATACAGAATCTACCATGTTGGGGCTATTCCTCCTTCTCCCATGGAACCCCCTCCAATTTATGGGGCCATCCTTTTTGATTGGGGTGTGCTAACTAGACCTCGTTTTCCCTCTCACATTCCTTTCTAGATTATAGTACAGGTTTATGGTTGAGACATTCCTCAGACACTGATAGATGAAGGTGCATCCGTTAGTATTTTATCCTCTTTTGCTTGGCAAGCTTTGGGTTGTCCTCCACTTGTGCCGGTTACACAAAATCTGTTAACTTTTAACAGAAGAACTAGTCAACCTTTAGGGACCCTTCCTCAGTTTCCTGTAACTTTGGGAGGGAAACCTGTGTTTATTGATGTCATGGTAGTCCAAGACCCCTTGGATTTTGATTTACTCCTTGGGCGAGATTATGTCTATGCCATGAAAGCTATTGTGTCTACTCTTTTTCGTGTGATATCTTTCCCTCACAATGGATGGGTTGTGAATGTTGATCAACTTTCATTCATTGACCCCACCTGGATTGCCTCTCTGAATGGTTCTTATATGCAAACAGTATTACCCTCGCCACATGTCAATTATGTGGCATTGTCTCCCATGAATTCAACTTCTGATGACTTAGATCCAGTAGTTGACATGGTGATCTATTCGATAGGGTTGTTAGAGCCTGATCTCTTTACTTTTGTCATGACCCTCGACATAGTGTCCTTGTAAAGTGTGTTTCTTCCTTCCAGTGTAGACCTCTTGGAAGCCATGACTGAGTTTTTTCCCTTGACTTGGTGTCCTTCTAGAGCCTTGTCCTCTTGGAATCCATGATCAAGAAGAGAGCCGAGGATAGTTTTTGTGTCTCTGAGGAAACCTCGTTAAAAAATGAAACATAGGTCTTTGAGCATGATTTTTTGATTTCAAGCTCATTTAAAAATGAAACCAGCCTCAAGCATGATTTTTTGATTTCAAGCTCATTCAAAAAAATGAAATAGTTTTCCCCCTCTCTATTCGAGTCAAGTCCTTCGTCTAGTATTTGAAGCTTCATTTCATTCGCCTTTGTAGTTAGATGAAATGAAGATTGGGGGGCATTTTCTTTCAGCCTTTGGACTTCATGATGAAGTTGAGCCGCTAGCTTCTTAAGATGGGGTCCAAGTACCAACCATCCATGTGTTATGCGTTGGGAAGTCCAAGCATAGTTTTCTATGGTTCAAGTTTGTGTAAAAATGAAACCACTTACCTCAAGCATAGTTTCCTCTGGTTCAAGCTTCTGTAAAACTGAAACCAGGTCCAAGCATAGTTTCCTCTAGTTCAAGCTTGTGTAAAAATGAAACTAGGTCCAAGCATAGTTTTGTTTTGTTTTAAATCTTGCGTAAAAATGAAAACAATCCCAATCTTAGTCTTTGTTCTTTCTCATGCTTGTAAATACATGAGAATAAGTTATCAAGCTTATTCTTTGTTCTTTCTCGTGCTCGTAAATACGTGAGAATGTAACTGAGTATACTTTTATCACTTTTTTGGACTCGTAAAGGTTATACGAAAAAGGAACCCACTGGAGTTCCCTTTAAGCTCTTTTTAGACTCTCTAAACATGAAAATATTGCCGAGCGACCTTGTTATTTTCATGCTCGTTAAATTATTTGAAGAAAATGTCTGTTGAGCGATAGTTGATCTCTTTTTTGGTCTCATCAGACTACTTTACGAAAAATGAACTGAGAGAGTTCTTTTTAAGTGTTTTTTAGACTCTATAAACATGAAAAACCCCCGAGTTTTCTTTCTTTGGACTCATAAAACAAACATTGAAAGGCCTATATGGGACCGAACCACTCCTTCCTAGGGTTTATGGGACCGAACCACTCCTTCCTAGGGTTCATTAAACATACTCCGAGGGACTCGTCTGAAGGATGAGCTTAAATTGACAAGCATATGTTATCCTCCTCAAACTTGCGTAAAAATAAAGATGTACTCGCCAGAGATGGTGGGGGAAAAATTGGGAAAGAAATGTGTCTAAACCTGTATTCTATGGAAGAGTCACTTTTGAACATGACATCCTTTCACTCACCTTGTGTCTAGGTTGGAAAATCCACTTGTCTCTTGATCATACTCCTTTATAACATTACAAATTGGTTTGTGATCCCTGTTGTTGAGTCAGTGTTTCCAAGACAATTGTCGTGTCGTCAATATGTTCAAAATGAAGTTTAACCCGAAAAGCCTTATATTGCGTCGACCATTTCTACAGTCTTTAAGCCTTCTATTGCATCGACCATCCCTGAGTCAGTATTGAATCACTTGTTACTCTGACCTACATCAAATCTTGTTACTTGTTTCGAGTCATTGATGTGGGATACATTAAGGCCCTCCTGTGATGAGTATTTTCCTGTCGACTTCAACTCATTATCTAAGAATTAGACTTAGAAACTAATTGGTACCTTGGAACTTTCATTCCTTAATGGCAGGTTTCCTTGCTTTCGACAGTGGGTTTTCATTATTGACCCCTGATCGGGAGATTCCGTCGAGTGTTCGACTTCAGCTCATTTATTCACATTCGTTGGATTGTACTAGTGTACCTTGGGAGTCATTGACATTTATGGTGATTTCCCTCGCACTTGTGAACGATATACACTAATGACCGGTAATCAAGTGGTTTCTACCATGTTCGACTTCAGCACATGTATTCACATGGTTAGATTCGTACATAGAGTGGTGAAGATGAAGACCCTGGATATTTTCTGACAGATCCAGGTTGTGTTGGATTATATTCAGTTTATTGTTGCATAGATCCACATTGTATGTCTAGTGGCTATGTTCAAATTTGAAACTTTAATACATAGATCCACAATGTATTTTTGGTGGCTATGTTTAGATTTGATTCATAATGGCATGGATCCATGGTGTATGTTTGGTGGCCATGCCCTTGTCTTACTTGACATGGATCTTTTCATGTTGGCATTTATGCTTTGAGTCATTTGTATTCTAAGTATGGGAATGCCTACCTCAGTGATGATTCATTATTATACTGTATTTCCTTGTTTCTTGGCAGATTTTTGATCAACTATTCCTTGTTCCCTACACACACTCGACAAAGTATTTCAGCTATCACTCTGTTCTAACTTCATACTTTGGGGGCGCTCTGTTACACATTATTTTTGTCATCCCTATGATTGTTAATGATGTAAACCTATCTATAGTCTTCAGAGGGGTCAGTGGCCTGAGTTCCTGAAGAAAGAAGTGAGAAGAACTTTTTCTGAGAAAATAAGTTGCATTTTCCTTTGTAAAAACCCTATAAAAAAGGAAGTTCGCAGGCTGCATTATAGCTAAGGTGAGAGAATGCCTAATTCTCGTGTGCTACATCATATCTAGGTCGTGAGGAGTTCGAAGTCATCTCTATAGGTAGGGTGCGATAATGCTTACATGTGGACAAAACAAGTGTTTTCTCGAATCTTCTAGAAGGAGAAACTTCCATGGTGAGGTGGCATCCAAATGGTTTGGATCTTACTCACTTTCATGATTTAGTGGGATCATTCTAACCTCCTCACCTTATTCTCTTCATCTTATAAAAGGAGAGGAGCTCTCATGGAGAAGGGCTAAGTGGGATTTGGCTTGGAATTATTAGCTTAGTTGGAGTGTCTTTGAGTTTTGCCTTTGTCAAGATAGATTGTGAATATTATCATATCTATGCTTTTAGAATTCTTGGAGTGGAAGTGTGTGGGGAATGAAGGATAGTTGGAAGGGACCTTACAACATCAAGGCCATGGTTGTAATCTCTCTTTCACATTTAATATGATACAGTAATATGATTCTTTCCTATAAATCTTGTTGTGTTTTATTGTATGATTCCTTGTTCACATACATAGGTTTATATTGAGTTCATGCTATTACTATCACTTTGGTTGGTTGTGTTCTTTTGTAGGTTCATCGTTGTATGAGCGTTGGAATGGAGCTAGGATGGAAATGGAAAAAGGAAGCGACATTTAAACAGTATGCCACCTATCTCTCTTTAGTTAGTAAATTCAATATTTAAAAATGAAGGAAAGCGTCATGTTATGGTGTGTTTTGTTCTAAATCTAGGTGGATCTAGGGAGATCAGTTAGTGTCCACACCTACCGATTTAACCGATAAAAACTACTACTATGCCCCCTAGCACAGGCGACAAAGGGTTGTGAACCAAATTCGCATGTGCTATCTATTCTGAGTATGGCCATCACACCCACCATTTCCCAACGTTACCTCAATTTCGACAGACTCTAACGGCCATCTGCCAGAGCTTCCAACAAGAACTTCCTCCACCTGCACCATCTCACACTGATGTCACTGACATCCACTATGTCATGACCTCAGTCAATTAACATATGATATGTCCTTTCTCTCTATGCAAATCACTTGATCATTTCACATATCAATGTCCTATGATCATTGAGTACAGGCGTCGCCAAATGGCCCTTATTCAAAACCCTAGACCCCCCCCTCCAGCAGAACCAATGAGTACCCCTACCCCATCACTTGATGTGGTTCATACCTTCTCACCTGAAACTGAGGCCCTCCCTACTCCCCCATGGTTCCTGGATGATTTATATGAGGATTTTCCCCCAAATCCCCCCATTTCTCCAATTCATTTCCCCATGGAAATTCTACACCCAACTACCATTTTCAACCCACAATATCTTGATATTTGGTTTATGTCGAGTGAACCATCACAATCCCCTTGCATCACCCCCCTTCTTACTTACCACTAGAAGACAAACACACTGTGACAGTCACCAAGGTCACTCCTCTTGATCCCCTATATTCTCGAAAGTTTCACTGCGACGAGGACATCCTTGAGGAGTTAACTAAACCCGATTGCCCATGAGATGTTCTCCACCACAGAGCCATCTTTTCTTCATAGGAAGCCTTCACGCCTCTTAACCAAAACCCCATATATGTGTAAATCCTAACCTTGTACAATATCTACTGCAAACAAATATTTATAAAAGAACAGAAAAGATACAATGGAAAATACAAACATTACACAGAGATTTTTCCCTTGGAAACCCAAACCGGGAAAACCAACATATTCTATATTCATTCATAGCATTACATTGTTTACAAAACAATATACATATAGGAGCCAGCATCATCCAAAACCCTAACCCAATGACCTAGATTAGTCCAAAACCCTAATTCCTAAACCGGAAATAGAAAACCATTGGAAAAAACCATGTGCCGAAAAACCACCTAAATACATGACACATTTCTCGAGGTAGGTGTCACCTTTTTCGAGGCAGATTTTTTTTTTTCGGGGGTGCTACCCCCAGACCCCTATGTGCCCAGCATATACTCTCAAACACTTCTACTTGTGCAAAGAATATAACACATACCCAACATTCTCCCACTTGTTGTTTTCTTTGCATACAAAGGGTTACAAGGTTACATAGTCAAAAATCCAGGGCAACAATGCCCAGGGATCCTCTACACCAAGAGAACTTATCAGTGCTCAAAGATTTTGTTAATGATTCTGCAACATTCTTCAAAGTGTCCACCTTCATCAGTGATACTTTCTTTTCTTCAATCATTTCTCTCACAAAGTGATATTGAACATCAATGCGCTTTGTCTTTGAATGATAAGCATGGTTCTTCGCCAGAAAAATTGCACTCTAACTGTCACACTCTATCCTTACAGCTTGTTGTACCAACCCAATACCTGAACACAATATTTGTAACCATAATTATTTCTTAATTGGATGAGTGGCTGCCATGTATTCAGATTCTGTAGTTGAAAGTGCCACTACAACCTGTCTTTTGCTCATCCAACTTATTGCTCCTTCAAACAGGTTAAACACATACCTGCTTGTAGATCTCCTACAATCCAAATCTATATCCCAATCTGCATCCACAAAGCCATGCATATCAACCACTCTGTCCAATCCCAGTCTTCCTTCGTAGCACAATCCATAGCTAGCAGTGCCATGCAAATACCTGAAAACCCTTTTTACTGCTATCCAATGCTCCTTCCCTGGTTTTGACATATACCTACTCAAAACTCCCATTGCATGTGCAATGTCCAGTCTAATATAGACCATTGCATACATCAAAATGCCAACTGCAATTGCATATGGAACATGAGACATGTCCTCCTCTTCTTCATGTGTCTTGGGACATTGATCCGTAGATAACTTTACACCAACAGGAATAGGAACCTTGACCAGTTTACATTCCTGCATATTAAACCCCTTCAATATTGTCTCAACATATTTTCTTTGATTTAACCAGAGTTTCCTCCTTTTTTGATCTCTTTTAATTTCCATGCCCAAAATGAAATTTGAAGCACCAAGATCCTTCATGTCGAATTTAGAGGACAACTGAGTTTTCACGTCCTGGATAATCTCCATGTTGTTTCCTATTAGAAACATGTCATCCACATACAAGACCAAATAAATCAAATGATAAACAATTAATTCAGAATACACACAATGATCCTCTTTACTTCTTGTGAAGCCAAGTCCCAACACATAAGTATCAAATTTTTGATACCACATCCTTGGTGATTGTTTTCAACCATACATGGACTTTTTTAGCTTGCATACCAACTCCTTCTTTCCTTTCACAACATAACCTTCTGGTTGCTTCATAAATATTTATTCTTCTAGATTCCCATGTAGGAATGTTGTCTTCACATCCATCTGTTCTACTTCAAAATCAAATGCATCAGCAATAGATAACATAAATCTTATAGAGGTTAACTTGGCAACAGGAGAAAAAATCTCACCAAAATCAATTCCCTCTACATGGGAATAACCCTTTGCTACTAACCGAGCTTTGTATTTCTCCAGTTTTCCTTCTGCATTCAACTTCTTTTTAAATACCCATTTTTTTGCCAATGGGCTTTCTTCCATTTGGAAAATCCACTAGATCCCAAGCCTCATTCTTATCCAAAGATGCCATTTCTTCTTCCATGGCCTTTTTCCAGAGATTTCCATCTGCCGAATCCACTGCCTCCCTGGCAGTTCTAGGATCATCATCAGTAATAGACAAAGCAAAATTTGAATGAAAATCAGATGGACTATACCTTTCCGGTAGCCTTCTTTCTTGATCCGATCTCCTCAATACTGGAGTATGAGGATCTTCTTCTTCTGATTCATGTTCTTCTATAGAGTCTGATTCATCATCCTTTAAATCAAACTCTATCTTCTCTGGTTCTTCCTTACTTGGTAGGACTTTCTGTTTAACAACATCCTTCATTTTTCTAAATACCACATCTTGGATATACACTACCTTCTTAGTTTCTGGGTTCCAAAGCTTATAACCTTTGAGACCATATTTATATCCAATTTTCCTGTTTTCCTTTGGAACATGAACATATGCATCGCAACCAAATACCTTAAGATGTGTGAGAGAAGGTTCCTTACCAGTTCATACCTCTTGTGGAGTCTTGTCACCCAACGTTGATGAGGGTGATCTGTTGACCAGATAACATGCAGTACCCACTGCCTTTTCCCATAATTCTTTCCCTAACCTGACACCACTAAGCATGCACCTTGATTTTTCCATCAGCGTCCTATTCATCCTTTCTGCAAATCCATTCTGCTGAGGTGTATATGGAGTAGTCTTCTACCTTGATATACCACACTTCTTACATAATTATTCAAATTCATTCCCGTAGAACTCTCTACCATTATCTGTCCTCGACACCTTAATTCTTTTCTCCGTTTGATTCTCAACAAGAGCCTTAAATTCTTTAAACCTGTCAAAGACTTCAGATTTCTTCCTGAGGAAATATATCCAAGTTTTCCTTGAGAAGTCATCTATAAATGAGACATAGTACACAGATTTTCCCAATGATGGGATCAACACAAATCCAAAAAC
>JASDQU010817025.1:0-13136 GCA_032191745.1 Picea mariana | reverse complement strand
TTCCTCTTCCTATGATTCTAGTTGTCGAATCATTACCTAAGAAAAAATTACCTCTATCATACTTTTCATATTCGTAGAACCACTCCCTATGGGGAGTCATATGAAAGGATGCACCAGAGTCAATCAACCATGCCTCATGATCTTCATGTGTTCTTGAAGAGGCCAAGTACACATACCCTCCTTCTTCCTTGGAGGTCTTTTCTTCTATAGAATAAGATTCTTCAGATCCCTTCTTTTTCTCAACTTTGGATCTACACTGCTTCTTATAGTGCCCTTCTTTTCCACACCTCCAACATACCCTTACAAACTTTCTGAGAGATTTAGATCTACCCTTAGACTTAGATCTCCCACTTGAGAAATTAGATCTATTTCTATCCTGGGAACGTCCTGTTATAACCCTATAATTTATAGGATCAAATGGTGACTAAAATGTCATCCCTTTACTATTTTGATTCCCAAATAATTTTCCATTCTGTAAATAATTTGAGAGAAAGGAAAAGAAAAGAAGGAAAAATAAAAAGAAAGAAAAGAAAAAGAAAAGAGAGAAAAAGAATAAAAGAGGGCATAAAAGAAATTGAATATAGCCCCATGCAATAACAATGACTTGGTCCATACAGTTTAAGCATGACCAAGTCCTTTTAAATTGATGTTGATATGATTAGTGAATAAGCTTGGCTAAACTATTTAATCTTAGCCAAGCAGATTAGGTTAGCTAGTGAATAAATTTGACCAAACTACCTAATATTGGTCAAATAAACCCAGGATAGAGTAATTTCTTAGTCCAATAGTTTAATCTAGGCTAAATGTCATAGGTAAGTAGGTTAGAGCATAGGTTAGTTTGCTTTATCTCAATAAAACAGGCAGGATGATCGATGTTGAACCATATCTTTGATGTTTGAAAGTTGGATGTCTAACCCCCATGGTGATAAAAACAGGGAAGGCTTGGGAAAACCCACATAAAGCACTTGTCCTAAGTTTTTGAAGAGAATATGAGTTTGCGCTCACAGATTAAAGACAACACATAGATGAACGGATCAGGTCCTGGTTTTCCCAAGCCTTCCCTATTTTTATCACCATGGGGGTTAGACATCCAACTTTCTAGAGAGAATATGAGTTTGCACTCATAGATTAAAGACAACACATAGATGAATGACTCAGGTGCTGGCGCTCAGATCTACAGTCGACAAGAGTTTCTGGACCCCCCTGACCTTTAACGGTAGGGGGGGCGTCCAGAATCATGGATAACAAAAGAACTCATCTGAACGGATGAGGCGCTGGTGCCTAGATCCATGGTTGAGGTTGAATTCCAGACCCCCCGACCATTCTACCTTTAATGGTGGAGGGGGGGTCTGGAATGTTGGTTAAACATTGCGCTCAGATCTACGGTCTAGTAGCAGGCGTACTGATGGACGACTAATGGTATTTTTTGGACCCCCCCGACTGGTCTGCTATTTAACGATGGGGGGGTGGTTTAGAATGGAATGGTTTTCTGGCAGGCCCCATCCTCTAACGTGGAAGGAATCCATTGATCCAGACTCCCACCACTTACCGCAAACGATTTTTCCACTTACCACTTACCATTTTCTAACATACCCTCGCCACCTCATGACATCATTTTCCACTTATTCTCCTAATGGTCACGTCTCTTAACTATGTCAGTCCATTCCCCATGTTCACCCGTTACAAGTCCCTTCACCATGGTCAGTCCCCAATCAACACCCTCCACATCAGTCGGTCTTATTTGTCATTCCTTTTTACCTGCCATCTCACGCTCCAAAAGACCCGTTGGCCATTTATTATAGGCTAACTTATCCGTTATCCTGCTAATTCGTCTCTCGTGCCCAATGGGTATCCATTCACTGAAAAATAACCCTTCTCCTTCATTTGCCCATTGCTTACCTTGTCCTCGCACCAGATAATTTTTCCTTGTCTTCTCTCTGATTGAGTCAGCTGCCCAAAACCACAGTCATCCCCACTAACATTTTGTTTGAATTGCAGGTACTTTCACAGTGATGGTGTCAAAATACAAGAAAGCGGAAGCCGAGGAAAATCCTTTCCTCCCACCTCCTGTCGACCTCGACAGGATCCCATTGGCTAACAAAGATCATCTAATCGTAGACACAATGTGAAAATTTGATTTTGTGGACTTGTAGGCGTGGCTCAAAGACACCTTCTTAGATCAGAGCGATTAAATTGGCCTCTAGGAGTCCAACCTTCCCCTATATCATTTCCCTCAGGTCCACCATTTCCCTAAATTTTCTCTCAAATGCCAGGCTCATTACCTCCCCAACCAGAGAACCATAGTCTCGTTGTTGGGAGAAACTCTGTTCTTCATCACACCAGAGGCCATTGATCAGATGATGCAGATACCCAGAACTGAATCTGCCTCCCCTTTTAATCTTGAAATCATAACGGAGTTGTATCAGAAACTATCTTTTCCTCAGAGAGCCCATATTTTTGAGCTTTTCCTCCCACAGAATGCTCAAATTCCCAAGACAAATCCCCCGTATCCTTCCTCCCTGTTCTTAGAAAAGGGAAAACAATTCATTTCATCGCTCTGTTCTCTGCTTGATTATTTTTCAGACCAATAGGTGGATGAACCCATATTGGGTTTTCTGTCCATATTCTCTACATAAGAAAGACCTACGACTCAGTTCGACTACAACACTTTCTTGTCGGACAATATTCATGAGCAACTTTCAAATTTCGCCACAGAGGGCATGTTCCGGTATTCCTCAATACCGGCCTACATGTTCACTTTCTTTCAAGCGGACAGGTTCTCATTTTCAATGCAGAAAATGGACAAGGATGAGAGGTCATAGGTGGTAACATCTTGGACTTCGCTACTTAGACAAAATTCCACAGAGTTCAGTTTCAAACAGTTTATCGAGCAGTTTTACCACCCAGTGGTGAGCATGCTCAGTGGCAGACCCGAACCAAGAATAAATGAGGATATTCAGAGGATCTTACACCTCTCAGACCTTGCGAAAACTGGATATTGGTATCTTTACCAAAACCACACCAAGATCAGAGTATATGGATGCGAATTAGCTCCATACAAACTGTCCAAGTATCTACCCATAAGGATATTTTCCCTGGAGTACATAAGTCAAATGATTAACTTAGATGACATACATTTTGTGTCTCTAAAAAATAAACAACAACTTAGAATTAAAGGGAAAATAGGGTCTTTCATCTATAATAGCTGAGGCACCGGGGAGGAAGCAGACAAAATTTTTAAAGAAATGAAGTTTCATGTTAGTTTCATATGAAACTATGATCCATGTGGGATAATTTCTGAGATGAGGGTTAAGAATAAAAATGTTCCATATGTTTATACAACCAAGCCTAAGATAGAAAAGTTCGCAAATCAAACAGAATGGGAGCCGAACACTCTGATAGAGATAGAACAACAAGAACCTTCGATCACTATCTCACAGACAACCAGACCACAGGTTCCCAAGGAGAAAATACCCAGGAAGGATACTTCACCTTCTGTCACCGAAGTCTCAGCTGAAGATTTCCAATTACACACCAAAAGGCCAAAAACCAGTCATACATCTGACATGGCTGGCGAAAAGGAAATCCAATCCTCTACAACTATGGAAGATGATTGGTCACTTCTTAGCACAAGCAGCAAGCAAATCATGGCTACAGTTTCATCCAAGAATCCTACGGATACTCCACTAGTTGACCAACCGAGTAAATTAGGACCAAAGTTGAGTGTTTTTTAGAAGTATGACCTGATCAAAAAGAAGAATCAAATGCTGACCAACAATACTTATGCTCAGTTTTGGAAAAAAACATCAATGGCATAGCACAAACTATTGTCTGCATTCGATACAGAGAAGGGTAGAATGCACATGGCTTTTCTGCAGGAACACATGCTGGACCCGAAAGTAATCACTGATTACAAAAGAGCAACGTTCAAGTTTCATACTAGAGATGTGTGTCCTGTCAATCAAATGAATCTGCACAGGAAAAATAGATAAATGGTTTTCTCCATGTTGGAAAATGCTTCTACTACAGCTACTGAATTACAGGTATCTTTGAGCAATGTTCAGACACAACTGAAATTAGAGAATATATCATCCTCTGCAAAGGATAACAGAATTAAGACATTGGAAGAATTGGTCCTCAAGATCGGGTTTGACCCCTCGAATGTGAAAGCAATCGAGGAGATGTTAAAAAATAAAAATTCTAATATAACATCTCTGAGGAAATAGTTGAAACTACCACCAATAGAATATGCACAGGAAAAGGAGATAGCCGAGACAGAAGGGGAAAAGGATGAGATGCTCAAGTTGATCATGGAGTAGAATGCACAATTGAAAGAGATGGAAGTAGAACTGGAAAGGTTAGTGAAAGAGAAGGAACAATCAAATCCTATGGAAGTCATTCCATTGAGCGCAGTTCCCCTCACAGGAGTAAGCACAACATCTATAGTGGGAATCCCCTCAGCAAAAATTCCCTCAGCAACTCCACTGACAGCTCTGGAGAAGACAATAGAACTGGAAAAATCCATGGAGGAGATGAAATTGCAAGAGACAGAGATTAGAATACTTAAAAAGGAGGTTGAGAACCTTCAAGAACTCAAGTCTTCTTACCAAACCAGTTACTCCATGGAGAAACAAACATCAGACCAGCTGAAACAGGAATTGCAACAGCTTCAAAAGAAAACAGTGGTAGGCAAAACACTTTTTGAGGACAAGGAAAGCATCTGGATGGATATCTTCAAATCCATAAATGAAATATGGCCTATGGTACAAATCATGTTCAAGAAAAATGAACTAGTGGAAAGAAGCAAGCAGGCTATTGAGAAAATAAGAGGAGAACTGGGAGAGATGCCCACATAAGCCACTAAGATCATTAGATTCCTGAATTCAAAAACCAGAGAAGAGTTAGAGGATTTGAATATTGAAGATAGGATGGAAACTATCCTCAAGGTCAAGAGGGTTCTGACCAAAAGAGGACTAATGCTGTAGTTGGAGGAAAAGTTCCAGACTATGGACACAGGAGTGCAAAGATGTTTTGGCAAAATTGAAGCTCTGCAGAAGAAAGGCCTCCCTAGTTTGAGGGTCATAAATGACAAGTTAATGACCCTTCCTGATTATAAAAATAAGCTAGCCACAGTAGCCAAAGATAATTCAAAATTCTTGGGAATATAGGGAAGTATAATGGGCAAGGTGTTCTTAGAAGCTTTGCAGTCAGACATCAACATACAACACGAGATCCAGTATATTTTCATCGTCAAGGCAAATTTTTCCAAGTATACAAAGATGGATGAAATATACAGAAGACTACTCAAAGTCATCATTCCCAGTCACCTTCGATGGGAAGAGCTATGCAATCTGATCAAGTAGGAGATGAGGTGTCCAAGCCTAGTTAGAAATCTGATAAGACGAAGTCGTGCAGAGGACTCACCAACATTTTTCCCCAGAAATCAGCATGAATATTTTAACACATCATCAACAGTTTCTGAATTTTTGTATTTTGTTGAGTTAGTTAGCTAAATTTAGAATCTGCCACGTCCTGGTATTAAATGACAAGATCGTATGTAATTTTTGATTATAAATACTTCAAACTTTGAAGTACTAGGGGTTGATCTTTATGCCCAGTAAGCCACACAGAATGTAATTGTTTATCAAGAGATCTTCCAGTAATACAAAGGGATGTTTCACAGGATTCTCGCGTGTTATTCATTGGTGATGTTCACTTTTCTGTGTTAAATGTTTTTCTCGATTAATTGTCATATTGTTTTCTAATCTAATCTTTAAAAGTAGTGCATGTTGCAAGATTTATCTTTGTATACCCTGTTTCTGACTTTGAAAGATCTTAATGTTTATTTTTTGATATTATAGTGAAGAAATTCTTAAATGCTTCTTTACTTTAATTGATATTCTCATCTTTTCTACTATCCATCACTTTACTGCTAAAGAATCCAATGAATGCATTATCTTCCCCTGTGAAAAGAATCTTTTAGTTCCTGTTTAGATCTCTATCTTTATAATACAGACTCCATAGCCCAATCGATGCGTAAACCCTTTTAGGCCAACTTAACAAAAACAAAAACAAACCATTCAATATTATTTTATCTCAACTAGCCTAATATCTCAAAGTTAAAACATATCTAAATCATATAGAGCGATCCCTCTCTAAATCTGGCAGGGCTAGATTCCAGTTTCGAAGTGGTTGGATAAAGTTACCTTTGGTAAATTTCTTCTACTATGACAACCTCTAGGAATTTACAGAGCGTTAACACGTCCTCTTGCAAATAATGCATTTGTGCTATGTCCTTCCATATTCTTCCATCTCATCTCATCCAACAACAAGGATGAGACCACTTCTTCAAACTTCAAAGAAGTTGTATTACTACCCATGGAAACAACCAGACTATCCCATGAGTCTGGTAAAGAACACAACAAACTAATACATTTATCTTCATCTGAAATTTTAATCTCAACATATACTAGCTAACTTACCACAGTATTGAAGGCGTTCAAATTCTCTACCACAGAGTCTCCATCTCTCATCCTCAAGTTATACAATTTCTTTCTCAGGAATAGTTTATTTACCAGGGACTTAGACTGATACAACTTCCCCAAATTTTCCCATAAATCCTTGGTTGTAGCTTCCTCTGAAACATTCAGAAATACTGAATCAGAGAGACACAGTCAGATTGTGCTCTTTGCCTTCCGATCCATATTTTTCCAATCATATGCAGAAGTTCCTGTAGGTGCAATACCTGGATCTACTATGATCCACTGATCTCTGTCCACCAAACGATCTTCCATCTTGAGCTTCCACAAATCAAAACTTTTCCCATTAAACTTCTCGATTTCCATCTTCGAATTTCTTGCCATTTCTTTTCACCTGAAAAACAATACCGCAGATCTCCCACTGTAACAAGGCTTTTCACAGTCCCGAGTCAAAACCTTGACCACAAAGGCGTCCCCTTGAAGCCAATAAAGATTTGATACCAAATGTAAATCCTAACCTTGTACAATATCTACTACAAACAGATATTCAGAAAAGAACAGAAAAGATACAATGGCAAATACAAACATTACACAGAGATTTCTCCCCTGGAAACCCAAACTGGGAAAACCAGCATTTTCTATATTCATTCATAGTGTTACATTGTTTACAATACAATATACATATAGGAGCCAACGAAATCCAAAAACCTAACCCAATGATCTATATTATTCCAAAACCTTAATTCCTTAAATTGGAAATAGAAAACTATCGACAAAAACCATGTGCTGAAAAACCACCTAAATACATGACACGATTGTCGAGGTAGGTGTCACATTTACCGAGGCTAACCTAGTGTTATATTGTCATTTATCACATCAAGATACCCATACACATACATAAATCATCAACATTATATCAACAACATATAGATTAGACATCATCAAAAAGCACTAAAAACATCCACACAAGTGAACACTACAAAGATCCCAAAAATGTATATCCATACATACATACATACATACATATACATATATATATATATATATATATATATATATATATTGGTCAATATGTCATCAGTGTTTACAAAGAATTATTACATCAAGTACAACATCCGTAGGTAGGTAAACCACCTTACCCCTATAGATACAAAATGGTGCCACACCACCATACACAAAATGGGCTCACCATCCTATATAGAGACAACAAATACACAAATACAGGGGAACTAATGGCACCTCTAGAGATCCACCACCTGGCCCTCTCTTTGGAGGAGGGGCCCCACAAATTAGGGCTCCCTTAGGTCCCGGAGGTAGTTTCCCATTCATCGCCACCCTCGCTACAACCGCTCTCCGAACCATGGTCCGCCACGCTACCGGAACACCCACACACTGCTCTAGGACCCCCTCGTCCAGGATCCATTAACCCATGCCCTAAGGCACTCTCTATAGTACCGCCTCCAAGAAACGGTGAATATCCTTGAACTTTCCCCAGAACTCCGCTGGAGGGGCATGTGATGGCCCTGCACGGGGTCATAAAACCAGCGTTGCCTAGCCGCTCTCTTATCCTCAACATACCTTGCCCCAACATCATCCCGTCATCGTCTCACTCCTACCTAGGGCTCTCCCTGCGGAGGTCTCACAGGCCCCTGATGAGTCGACGCTCTAACCAACTCAACCTCACGCCCACAAGGTCCAACATCTACACACACAACAAACAAATGGTAGCATGAACATCCATATATACATAACAAACATGCTACACTATCTAAAATATCAAACCATCAAATATCACATCATACCTCTGTGGTCGAACACCTCTCCTGGGGGTAACACCATCTCCGGATCATCCCGGAAGTCCACCCCAAAATATGTATATCGCAGTATGATCTGTGGCATCTGATGCCACACCTGTGTATCCTTGAAAAATGAAACAGGGGCCACCCTCCCCACCAGCATGACGAACCAGGATCATCGCCCACTGCCTCAGTCGTGAATCTCTCACACCAGGTGTGCCCAACAAAACTCTAGGGCACAACATCAACACCCTCTCCAAAACCCATGCCACCAAGATAGACCCAAAGGAAAACTCCCTAGATTCAATAGCACAACACCTGTCAAGTTTCCCTACCATCTTGGCATGGAGCATCAAGCCCCAGGTAAAATGCTCACTCGTCAGTTCCCTCTCCATGATCCTTAGTTGACCCCCACTAATTTGTTGAGTCATGAGAGACCCGTAGACTCTCACAATCATCACTGCCACGCAATGATGTACAAGAGAGTCCATTTCCCCAATACAAACCACGGAGCCCGACATAAAGTTCTCCCCCAAACAATATCTCCGGGATAAGACAACCAACTTCCCATCCCCAGGTACTACGGGCTCCATTGGTAATGGGGTTCCCCAAAAATTGTCAAAAAATATACATCCTCCACCACAGTGAAGGATAGTTTCTCACCCCACACCATAAAGCAATGTAGGTCAGCAATCCACATCCTAATCATGAATTGCAAAATATACTCTTGTGCCCGCACTAGGGAACACTCAAAAAACTTCAACAACCCACAAGCTGCCAAAGTGTCTCGGATTGTAGACTCCTCATCTCTCACTGCCTCCCTCAGGTGTGACTAGCCCCTCTCTCTCCAATGAAGCAAAATCATCCAAATGATCACCTGCATCCACATATACATCACTTGATTAGCCATCACAACCCATAAACACATCAAAATCTCCAAAAACGATAAGTTTTTACACCCTTAAGCTTTGCCTCAAAATCACGGTTGTTTTTCCACATAGGCGCGAACACATGCGCGCTTGTTCATCCCCAAAGGCGCACACACATGCACGCCTGTTCATCCCCCAGTCATGCACTCATGCGCGAATGTTGGCCATATAGAGGCACATTCATGCACCTCTATCACACATACAGGTGCACATCATAGTGCGCCTGTTCACTACACAACTGCCAACGCATGCAGAGTTATTAGGAATATAGACGTGCATGCATGCGTTGTCGTGCTTTGCATAGGTGTGCATGCATGCCTGCATGTTTTCCCCATTAGGGCACCCCCGTGTGTGGATTTCTGCATTATAGGCGTGCACCCGTGCATGTTAATTTCTTGATTGCCCACGCACTGGGGGGCCCACACCCATAAAACCCCCTGTATGGTCCTCCGTACAGGCCTTGCCCAAAAAAAAAAACCCTAATTATATGCAGGAGGATACGACAACTAACCTGAAGCTCGTTGATCCTGAATTAGCTGCCTCGATCTCCTGGGATCTCCAAATCTCCTCTAAAATCACTCGTCCACTCAATAAGATAGCAGGTACAAATGAGGTGGCATTGTGGACCCTACAGCTACATATTGTCCATTTTTCCAAACTTCTAGACTCAATTCCGGGAGCTCCGGGCATCCTTTTTTCGATTCATCTTCAACCATAGGATAAGGACCCTGTCACCTACACAATTCGATTCCCCGAGCCATTTTCCATCCTGAGCCCCCGGGGGGAATTTTTCTCATCTTACGCTCAGGTACACATGCTTACATTCACATATTATTGAATAATTGTTATATAATATTTCTCTTCAAATATTGTTCACGTCGGGTATTCAGTTTTCATGTGTGCAGTTACTTGATCATCATACGTCAGCAGTGTTGGATTACTGAGAGGGGGGGGTGAATCAGTAATAGCGTAATTATAATCCTTTTTCCTAAAATGTTATATCAATGTAGAATTATTATACAAAAATGAGCAATAATTAATAAACAATCACACACATACATAGTACACCAGTGTTTTACGTGGAAACAAAAATCAGGAGAAAACTGTTGGACAACTGAGAGGGGGGGGGTGAATCAATTGTACCTGAGCTTAAACAATTATGCTTATTTTAAACTCTTTTCTGAAACACTAAGTGATGATCACAATAATGCAGGGAAATAAACAATGGCACATTCAGCATCAGTCACATATATGAGAAACACAGAGACAGATATTTCCTGAGGAAACCCATACAGGGTAAAAACCTCTTTTTCTTTATATGATAAGTAATAGTTACATTCTTTACATTATCATACATATGAGAACCAACTCATAATGAGGCTACAACCTGTGTTTTGCAAGCTGCAACTTGTTGAGAGCACCAAATCTCTGTTTTCTCTAGCACCCACTAGAAGGAAGCACCAACTCCTTGGTTTCTCTAGCACCAACTAGAACGAAGCACCAACTCCCTGGTTTCTCTAGCACCAACTAGAAGGAAGCACCAACTCCTTAAGTGTTTCCAACACCAACTGGATGGAAGCACCAACTTTCAATCATATAGGAACCAACCTGTAAAATAGAGAACAAGAGTTCCCCCTTGCACCACCCTGCCACCCTGGTTTCTCTGGCTACAACCAGATGGAAGCTACAACTCCCTGTGTTCAAGAACCCACTTGAACCTCTGAGGACAACACTCCTCCCGAGCACCTCCCAACCTCCCTAAAATATATCTTTGCTTCTGAAACTTATTATAGTGATATGGTGTTCAACAATGGCTTACCCGACTCATCATTGTTCTGCTGCATTTTGTTGCTCTATCTGCCTCATTGTCTTTCTGCACACATGACTTGCACTGTCTGTTCTTCTACTTTTTATGCTCTATGCACCATGTCCATTCACTGCACAGTTCCTCTTCTATGCATTTCTACTTCTGCGCACTGCCTCCTTGCTCACACTTCAATCCTTCTACACAACAACCACCACAACTCCAACCGCAACAACAACCCTTCTCTTCTCTGTACCGTGTCTTTATAGCTTTTGTGCATCTTGTGCATGCAATATTCACCATTCTTCTGCATGCTCACATTGCGTCGATATCCTCCACCTCTCGAGTGCTCTGCCTGATCATCATGGTAACTCTTCAGCTTCTCCGACGGTTTTCCCACGCGTTCAGCATCACTGGGTGTTATGCTGAGATTCCTCAGCCTCTCTAGCAGTTGAGACTCTTTGTATTCTCTGTGACAGTCGAGCTCACCTTCTCTGTTTCAGTTACAACCTCAATCCCATCCAGCTATCAATCCCCTCCATGAGTCGTCTTCATTCCACTGGCAGATTCCATGTGACTCTTCTGCTCCTCTAGAAATCACACCGAAGTCTCTTCGCATCCCCTGGTAGAAACCATCAATGGTTACTAGAAGTTTCATTGTGTTGTGCAATAGTATCCCTCCGATATTGTTTAAATTCACCTGCACCATTGGATTAACTCTGAAGGGTATTTTCGTTACTTACCCGTTTCGCACTTTTGCAAATCGAAGATTCTGCGATGAGGCATCTTGACTCTTCATGTCGCGAGTTCCAAAACTCCGAAACGGAGCTTTTCTGCACTAGCTCCTTCCTCCACGTGACCATAGGCGGTGACCACTGTCTGCGCTAAAAGACACTACGAACTCATGATCTTCATCGACCTTTATCGACGGTCCACGATCTCGATGAATCAATGGTCCAGATATTTTCGCGATCTCGTGTCTCGCTGTTCCTTAGATGGAGGCTCTCGTCACTCCACATCGCAATAGGCAAAGCTCCGAGATGGATCTCAGATCAACGATCTATGTTATTGGTAATCTGACGGTCCTGATATTTTCATGATCTCGCATCTTGTTATTCCTTAGGTGGAGGTTCTCGTCACTCCAAGTTGCGATAGGAAAAACTCTGAGATGGAGCTGGATCAACGGTCTAGAATCTTGGTGTATTGACGGTCCAGATCTCTTCGTGAATTCGCATCTCGCAGTTCCTGTGATGAAGGGTCTCATCACTCCAAGTCATGATAGCTGAGACTCTGAGATGGAGTCAGATCAATGGTCAAGATCAAACCTTGATCTGATGGCTAAGATCAAACCTCGATCTGATGGCTAAGATCAAACTCCATTCCTTTGACTTTCCAGTCAGCAACATGATGATCTTTCGCCACGTGTCCTCTTGATCCAATGGACCACGACTGTCATATCTGCCTTGCAGCTTCACCATATCTAACGAATATTGGTCCTTCATACTTCCCCCAGATCCTACGACCCAGATCTTCTCGCGATTTCACCACTTCGCCGTGTGAGTTCTCGACATCTTCAAGTCCCGATCTATGAAACTTCGACATGGACAAGGATCAACGGTCCAGATTCAACCTCAATCTGACCACTCAGATTAAGTCGCTATTTTGCATATCGCGATTACGCCCACTTCTCCTTGTTCTTTAAGGATCTTGCAGGTTCTCCTCGATCCAACGGTGGTCGGGTCCTGTGCTTGGATCTAACGTCTAAGATCTATCCTCCTTTTCAGTGCTCTCTTCTTGTCTTCATTCAGATCTGACGACCCTCATTCTTTTGGGAATTTTGAATGGATCCAACGATCAGAAATGCTTCTCAATCTTTACGGGCCTTCGATCATTCGATCAATCCTGAATATCACTGCGCTGCTGATCATCACTGGTATACTCAAGCCATCATTATTGTTATACTTTCCATCAATGACAAGCATACGCTGCCTGTAAAACATGCCAACAATCCTCTATACATTCTTCCTGTACCCATGCCATCTTCATTACTGTACTTGCCATCAATGACAAGCATATGCTACCTGTTAAACATTTTCCAACAATCTCCCCCTTTGGCATTGATGGCAAG
>JASDQU010817023.1:46872-75284 GCA_032191745.1 Picea mariana | reverse complement strand
TGATCACACATGCAGTGGATATGCTTATGAGCATGCGCAAGCTAGGCAATTCGTTAAGTATTCGATCATTGCGAGAATTCGAATTGCAGAGATTGTGCAGAGGAGGCAAGTTGTCTGGACACAGGAATTGGCACATGTATTTGTTGATTTGTGTATGACAGTGTGAGATGATTGTATCGTACTGAGAGCTCTTGGATTAGAGTTTTGTATGATATTGTTTCATGATTCATGATATACATAATATATGATAGTGGGGTTTTTAGCTTTACATTTTCCCAGTAAAACTTATGTGTTGTGTGTTATTGATATTTCACTTTGTGCTCATGGTTGTGATCGTGGTTTAATTTAATCCGCAAGAATAATACTAGAAGCGATTATGTATTTAACAGTAGCGGAAATTGTTAGATCGGGAGAATCGCAGGAATACATTAAGTGTATTGAAATTTATACAGGATGCACAGAACAAAAGATGAGGTTATTAGAAGATTTTGATGATAACGGTTTTATATATGAAAGATGATCCATCGTATTGAAAGGATATTTTTTTCAAGAAACCCATCAAACCGATAGTCATGTTCACTTTCAATACTATTAGTCGGATGTCATATGTTTGGTATGTGCAGTTCACATAAAGTTAATAGAAGTTCAATCAAGAAAAAAAAATAAAAGTTAGAAAATGGAAAATGTGCAATGTCGATCATGAACGAATAATTGAAGATGGCATACTATTACGATTTGTTTAAACAATTGATGTATACATTCCAAAATTTACGAAATGAAATGAACAATGGTTAAAATTTACGATAAGTTTGATGCAATGCATACACATGCAAAATGAATCAGTGGAAGCTTGAGAAATACATAAGATCTACAAGAATGTGTATTCAAATATCCACGCAATATATGCTTTCATTTATATTTTCATAGATATAAGATGTTATAAATCTCTAACACATCTTTTTCAATATGTCACCCACTTACACTATGTTAATATGCCACCCACTTATTGTACGATTTGTCAAGGTGTCATACAACTCAACTCAAAATTTCTCATTCACTCAATTTTGAACATGTCATTCTGCTTACTCATTCGTGAAATTGACTTAGTGGAAACCTCCAAATCTAACTTAGTGGGATCAATTCTCAAAATATTTGACATGGTTTGAAGTTGGAGCTTACCCACGTGGAGACTTGGAAGCAATCATGCCTAGTTTTAGCATATCATCTATGTACTAGCTCAATTTTAAAATTTAATGATAAAATTATTATTTACATTTCCAATTCTATTTTTCTCTTAAACACCTCTCTCTTCAACACCTCTCCCTTCCATTGTGACTTCATGCCATTTACAATTCTGGTTCATCCCAGGGTAATTAATTTCATATTATAGTTTTGGATCTAAAAGTCTAGGTCTAGGGTTGGATTCTCTTGGAGTGTTATCCTTCAATAAAACACTCCATTATTTCCATATGGGTTTTCTTGTTATTTTAGTGTTGACATTTTTTTTTTAGTAGAACCAATTTGTAGACCTAGAGTGTTTAAGGTTGTAGACATTGCAATCCATTATTGTCATATGGGTTTTCTTGTTATTTTAGTACTGGCATTTTTTTTTAGTAGAACCAATTTGTAGACCTGGAGTGTTTAAGGTTGTAGCCATTACAATATAGTATTGATGTTTTCCTATTTTGCTAGAGTAACAGTGTAGACAAATCTATATAGCTCTATTTTTGTAATGCTTAGGCTAATAGATATATCAATTATATGTGGGTTTTCTTCTTATTATTGTGTTGGTTTTTCTTTTCTTTTCTAAACCTAAAAGGTTTCAGGGTTGTAGCAATTACACTAGAGGGTTATAAGGCATGTCAATCTTTCTATTGATTCCAATATTTAATGCAATATCGATCATCAAGAACATCAGTTTCACATTCCTTGACATTATCATGGTAATCATTGGCATATTGTATATTCTAGTATTTTAATTAGTAAAACAAATATTTGAATCTTTAAAACCTATGATTCTTATGGCTTGACCAAGAGAAATAACAACACGAGTTTGCATCAAAAAATAGATTATTGTTCTATTTTTTATTGATATACATGTATAAATTGAGAGCATGCAATATATGCTATGTCATATGCTCTGATTTTGTTTTCACTAAACACTTATTTGTTTTAAGTTGATAGGATATAGTATATAGGGTAATATTTTGTATGAATATAATATATGATAGTCCATTAATTAGGGATAATTTTAGTATAAACGATATGTTAAGAATCATAATATCTCTCTAAGGAATCTTAAAAATGTATCTGTATTTCAACTTGAATGAAAAATATAAAAAAAATCCATGGAAAAAAATAGGCAAACCCTAGATGCTTGGTATGAGAAATAGTGGAGATGCACAAGGGAGAATTGTTATATTTGTATAGTGATTATGTGAAAAACGTAATTTTTTACGATAAATTATTTAGGATATAGTTTTATCTAATTGAACATCATATGTGTGATTATATATACCCATATTGAGTTGCAACAATATATTGATTGATCAATTACTCCATGTATTCTTGATATAATATGCAAATAAGAGCATTTCTTTCCTTGAATCGCTATACTACAAAAGGTTAGAAAAATAAAATCTAACACCTTTCCCTCGAGCATGTTCAAGTTGAGGAATATCTTAGTACATATCCTTCTAAAGAGTGATTTGTACTAAGATAACAGATCGACTTGAACATGATATTTGGTTGCAGTTCAATGCATATGTCCATGGGTTAGATAATTTTCCTCACAAATATTATTTTTTTATTTGAATTAATCATTGATATTTTAGAATTTAATCTAATTTTTGTTTATTTGTACAATGAGGTACAAAATTTCTATGTTTATGTATGATATATGTATCAAAATAAATATATGCATTTTTAGTAATTCCCTATATAATTGAAACATCATACAAATTCCTTATAATGAATACACTATACTAGTAATGAATCAAATAAGGTAATCTTTTGTGTTCAATATGGAGTTACTAACCCATGATCTCTTATGCATAACATGAATCCTATCACTAGTTAGTAATGAGTGCTTTCCATATATATTACATTACACTAATGTCTAGTCATAACATCATGCATGTACATACCCATCAACTTATATATGATAATAATATAAGTATATATTATTATTATAATTATATATAGGGTAATAATATAAGTATCTATTATTATTATTATATTAGCTTATATCAATTCATATGATATTAGTCTCCCATGACTACCAATCTTTTTACACCACTTCATTAATCTTCTAGTGAAAAAAAAAAACACTATAATCCTCTAGTGAAAAAAGAAACACTTATCAATAATCCTCTAGTGAAGATGCACCATTAACCACAAGCAAATCATTGGAAGAAAATACAAGGGACACAATCTTTTATCAATATTCATCTAATTTTCTATGAAAATTCACCATTAACATAAACAAATGAAAATAAGAAAACATAAGAAAGAAGAGCACCAAGATTTTTAGTGGTAGAACCCTTGTTATACATAGGAAAAACATTTATTGTAAAATATGAACCACTTCATTAATCTTTAAACATGTTAGAATAAACCTCCAATACTTCTCAAGCATAGACCTCTCTATGAACCTCTATAGTGAGAATACCACTTCACATAATGGATGAGGAATACACGAAATCTCACCTACCAAATAATATAGGCACCTATATCGAAGAACCACTTAGATGTCTATTTTAAGTGAAAAAAATAATTATCAATATTCCTTTAGTCTTCTATGAAGAGGCACCATTAACATAAGAAAATCATAAGAAGAAAATACAAGGGAAACAATGATTTATCAATATTCATCTAATTTTCTATGAACATTCACCATTATCTTTTAGCATAAGCAAGTGAAAAAAAAAAAAAAACAAATATAAGAAAACACAAGAAAGAAGAGTACCAAAATTTATAGTGGTAGAACACTTATTATATATTTCGAAAACATTTAATGTCAAAGATAAACCACTTCATTAATCTTTAAACATGTTACAATAAACCTCCAATACTTCTCAAGCATAGAGCTCTCTATGAACCTTTAGCTGCCTATTTTAAGTAAAAGGCAGCACAAAAGAGATCTCATTAACTCTAATTACACTCTTTAGATATACATAAATGCCCCATTGATAATAATCATCACTAGAAATGGCATCTTACTAACACTAAATACATCACCAAAAGGAGAGATTGAATAACATCACAACATATTTAACATGATATCTTAAAATAATTTACAATTGTCAATGAAGTACAATCCCAATTTGGGACGAAATCCAAAATGACGTTCTTTAAAGAAATAAGGTTTGGCTGAAGAAAGAAGCTCAGAGTTCTATGTGTGAAAAGTATTTCTGAGTGGATATAGTTGTTTCATTAAAAAGACATCTGTTCAATTGGTCTTGTATTAGGTTGTCATGAATATAAATGGCACAGTTTTGTGCCAATCCTTTTACACCACTTCCCAATAGTTTTGTGCATGCCACAACAACCTTAAGGAAAATAATATGACATGTTAACTCAAATGGCATTGGATATTCATAATGAATACACTAGTAATGAATACATTAGTAATATTTAAACTACTTCCCAACAGTTCTATGCATTCCCAAGAGTTTTGTGCATGCCAAATTGGCATGCACATAAGCCTCAAGGAAAAGCATATGACATGTTAACTCAAATAGCATTGTATATTCATAATGAATACACTATACTAGTAATGAATCAAATAAGGTAAGATTTTGTGTTCAATATGGATTTATTAACCCATGATCTCTTATGCATAAGATGAATCCAATCACTACTTAGTAATGAGTGCTTTCCATATATAAATTACATTACACTAATGTAATAATATAAGTATATATTATTATTATTATTATCTTATATCAGTTCATATGATATTAGTCTCCCATGACTACCAATCCTTTTAAACCACTTCCCAATAGTTTTGTGCATGCCCCAATAGTTCTGTGCATGCCAATTTGGCCTGCACAACAGCCATAGGGCTTATGTTCGTGTCAAATTGGCATGCACATCAACCCTATGGTTGTTGTGCATGTCAATTTGGCATGCACAGAAGCCCCAAGGAAAAGCATATGACATGTTAATAGTTGGTGTGCATGTCAATTTGGCATGCACAGAAACCCCAAGGAAAAGCATATGACATGTTAACTCAAATGGCATTGGATATTCATAATAAATACACTATACTAGTAATGAATCAAATAAGGAAATTTTTTGTGTTCAATATGGCGTTACTAACCCATGATCTCTCATGCATAAGATGAATCCAATCATTGCTTAGTAATGAGTTTTTTCCATATATAAATTACATTACACTAATGTCTAGTCATAACATCATGCATGCACATACCCATCAACTTATATAGGGTAATAATATAAGTATATTATTATTATTATTATTATTATAGTTAGCTTATATCGGTTCATATGATATTAGTCTCCCATGACTACCAATCCTTCTACACCACTTCCCAACAGTTTTGTGTATGCCAATTTGGCATGCATAGAAGCCCCAAGGAAAAGCATATGACATGTTAACTCAAATGGAATTGGATATTCATAATGAATACTCTATACTAGTAATGAATCAAATAAGGTAAGCTTTTGTGTTCAATATGGAGTTACTAACCCATGATCTCTTATGCATAACATGAATCCAATCACTTCTTAGTAATGAGTGTTTTCCATATGTAAATTACATTACACTAATGTAATGTCATAACATCATGCATGTGCATACCCATCAGCTTATATAGGGTAATAATATAATCTAAGTATGATCAATCTTCATGTCAATATCTAAATATGATATCACTATTAAGTGGTGTTGGTCTCAAAATTAACAAAAAATAATAAAAACTAAGAAGAAATTAACATTTATCTCCAAACTTCAACTCTAAACAATCGTTGAGATATCTCTTTATACCTGGGAAAAAAAACATTTTTCAAATTTAAAATTTAAAAATTTTAAATAAAATATATCTACAAATTTCAAATAAAATGTACACATACCGTTTTAGATAAATAAAACAATTTGTTATTAAAGCAAAATTGACATACCAAAGTTGTTGAAGTTTCATCTTCCAAAATCCTTGTGCTCCTTTTCTACCAATAATTTAAACATCAATGTAACAATAAAAAGAAAAACCAATATCACATATTAGCATATACTTTATTAGAAAATATTTTAAAGATATTTAACTTTATTAAATAACAATGAGAAAGAATAACATACCCAAACAAATCATCAAGATTAACATAACCATGTGAGCAAGAATAACATACCCAACTAGAGTTCCAAGGATCTAAGATTCAACTATTTTATCTTCCAAAATCCATGTGCTCCTTTTCTACCAATAATTTAAACATCACTGTAACAATAAAAAGAAAAACCAGTAACACATACTAGCATATGCTTTATTAGAAAATATTTTAAATATATTTAACTTTATTAAATAACAACGAGAAAGAATAACATACCCAAGAAGATCATCAAGATTAACATAACCATGTGAGAAAGAATAATATACCCAATCGAAGTTCCACATATCTAAAATTATTGCTCTCTCTAAATATTATACTTTTTAGCATTTTTTTAAAACCAATCTTGCATCACTTCCAAAATAGTTACTCTCCATATCAAGCCATTCTTTGCATAAATCTTTAATTTTATTTTATAACCAAATGTTTTTTCAACATTGCCTACATGATCTAAACAAAGTAAGATCATATCTAGCAAATTTTTAAAGAGAAAAATTGTGTGCTTATAAATTCTCTTGTGTACATGCAAAAATTTCACAAATCTCCATTTTAAGTCATTCTTCAAGGAAAATACTTATCTCCTATTCTGCAGTGGAATAGATGTAATAGTGGAATTCACTTCGTTGTACGCAGAAAACACATCTTCATATTACACCATTCTTGAACAAGAAGGCAAGGAATGCAATTGAAGAAAATTTGGAATCCTCCCCTTTTCTGATGTGGGATAGAGTTTGTTCTCAAATAATAAAATGTTTAAGTTCAAAATTGCCTACATTATGATCTAAAGTTTAAACATGTATAAATAAGATCATGTAATCATATTTTTAAATCTAGAATAGTTCAGATTGAATCATGATATAATCTTGAATAAGATCGATATCCAAGTGAATTTAGAATCTTCCCTCTTTTTTATGTGGGAGATCTATATTTTGTTCTTATATAATCAAATGCTAGATTTCAGAAATAGGTTTGCATCATGATCTAAACACAAATAAGATTGAATGTACCATTTTAGATGACGATAAGCTTATATAGGAGTTCTATATATTTCAAAATGATTGATCACAGCGTTGAGAAATTATATAGACAATAATTGAGTAATCCTTCTATGAATAGGAAAGTCTTAATTAAAAAGTTTATCAAACATAAATTTGAAAAAAGTAAAAACAAATATGCATATTCAACACAAATAAGATTGAACACTTATATATAAAAGGCCCAGCATAAAAACAAACTAAAACTCACTAATGTGCAATGTACATACATTTAATTAAGCATCATTCTGAATAGATGCATTCTTCTCAGTTATGGATGCATCCTCCTCAATCTCAATCTCCCACACTCTCTTCTCCACATTGCCCTATAACACATTTCAAATTTGTACATTTAAAAATTAAATTTAATTGATTTTAACACATTAAATTGTAGTTTTAAATTTTGAAACATGTAATACATGTGATGTGCCAACCTGAATATCATCAACCACAGAAGAGGATGGAATTCTCATGGTCAGTTGAGTCACGGTCTTACCCACCATACCCTAAGATTCAATAAATTATATATATTGTTTAAGGCATTTTTCTTTTAAATTAATAAGTTAAATGACATTGCAATTTTCATATATAACTAAAGTTGTTTTCAACATGCAATGATACCTGTGAACTCCCACCCTCTTCAAACTCTCCCAATGAGAATTGGGAAAAGCATGCCCAAGTAGTGGGAGACAGAATAAAAATCTTTGTTTACATTAATACAAAAAAATAAAAATCATGCATGTTGATTATTCAACAAGTTCTGAAGTTTGGACAACTAAAGTGGATATTTTTAAGCACATACCTGATTCAACCCTTCCAAATTTAAGCTCGATGAATCAAGTCCCCTATTTACTGGAGATTCATTTAACAAATGACCAAACTGCAATGAATGACGATAACAATCCAATTATTTTTAAAGATACAATGATATGTATCTAGAACTACAAGAAAACTATCCTCAAATGCATGAAAAAATTACTAGTTGTAACACATACTAATCCGATGTTTGGTTCATCATTTTGAATTAACTCCTTCAAACTGTTATGACAACATTTTGCATACGCTCGTATATCCTCTATGGATATGAAATCTATCTCCTCATCTATTTTGTAAACAAAATTGACAAGAGAATTGGATTCAACTCTCGGACGGTTCAAACCAACATCAACACCATAAAAAAATGATTCTAAATTTTCCCCGATTGCATTCCTGGCCTCCTTTCCAACATATGATGTAGATCTCATCTCTGAATGCGAGGCAAATTCTCATGTTGGACGAGATACCAAATGTCACGGAGGTCTCTGCAATGCTGCATTTCTATATTCCCCTTTTCGATCATATGTTTGTCATTTACCAACCCCATAATAATCGGACTATAAGATGGTATAATCAGGGTGCATGCCCATGAAAAAATATGCATAAAAGAGTCTAGCAAAGTAATGTGGAACCTCATTATTCCACGACAACTTCCCATACACTTCCAAAAATCTAGTATAAAGGTGTCATGTTATGTTGGGGTGCTTAAAATATTGCACCTTCAACATCTTTCACTTTGGCCCCTCTTTGAAATTGAACATAGAAATTGCATCTTCTTTTGAAATTCTATTTTTTACTACTTTCCATTTATCGGGGCCCGTCACCTCCGACTTTCGTCTCCTCATCAAATCGATAAAACTATCAGTCATTGGCCCCAGATTTTGATATGCATCTATAAATTTCTGCAATGAATGCAAAACAATATCCAATCTTTTCTTACTCTCTCGAGGGAGATCCAAGCACCTGAAATCATTTTCCAACATAATTTTAACACTTGATCATCATTCAAGGGTCATCGCTTTAGTATACCCTTCCCAAGGAAGCTCATCACCAACATCGTAGGGATAGGTGAATGTAGGTGTGTAATATTTTGTTTCTTGATAACGCCCCCTAAATCCACCTTCACCCTCTTCACCAACATTGGAATCTTCATGATAAACACTCTCTCTTTCATTATCTTCTCTTGCAATAAACCCATCCTCTACACATACACATTTGAAACTAATTACAACATTTAACAGAAACAAAAAACAAAAAAACAAAAAAAAACCAGATATATATATATACACACACACACACACACACACAAAAACAAAATAAAAAAAAATCACCGCACATATTTTCTTGCTGTGATATATTCCCTACATTCTCCGGTGTTGGAGTATTAATGTGAAACCTATCTAAGAAATTTGCATCCATAGCACTATTTTGAGCACATTCTCTGGATGATCTATTCACAGATTCATTTGATTATCTCCTCCTTTGACTAGATTGTCTTTGGTCACTACTAGTTGCCCCTCCCAAGTTTCCATGCCTTGCTAAGATAGGGGTCTCTGACGTCCTTAGAGTCTCAATTCAAGAAGGGGATCCTCTTACTCCTTCATTGGATAGCCTAGAGCATTTGAAAGACATTTTTGGAGACTCTTGTCTCAACATCTCGCCTCAATCTAAATATCCTTTGAAAATCCATGAATATGAAAGTTCATAAGTTATAGAAACATAAAATGGAAATATAATTTATAAAACAACTTGAAGGCATTTAAGCATTGATAACAACTTCAAAGCATCAAAAATATATATTGAAAAAACTAACAAATATTTTTTTTACTATGATGCTATATATAATGGACATGAAAATATTTAAATAAATAAAAAATGTAACATGTAGAAGATAATCTATATCTATGTGTAAATTGTAGAAGGTAATTTATAAGATAATCTATACATGTAACATGTAGAAGGTATTTTTTTTATAATGTTTATTAAAGCGTTATTTAAATTATTTAAGATTCCTACCAAAGTGAACTTGTTTTGGTATATCTTGGATAAGGAGACTCATCCTTAGTGTACCAAAGCATAGGACAATGCTTGTGTCCCACTCTTCAATAATAATCAGTAAAATATAGTATAAGATAAGGAATGGAGGGAAATAATGAGTAAAAACTAATATGTTTTGTACTTGTTAGCCCTCACCTAGGGCACAATTTTTTCCACCACCATCAAAATCCTAAACCTATGGTTCTAAGCCAAGGTTCTAAATCTAGATGGTGATGCAATATGAAGGAAAGCTAATTTAACTAGTACCTTATAGAATATTGAGATATAGGATATATGAACTTGCAAATTACTTAAAGAACTTTAATAAATGCATCTAATAAAATTGAAACAAGGAAAAATAACATAAAATTTCTTTATTGGTATTAGTGTCATCTTTTTCTTTAGGCATGGCCAGACCTTGACTTGACTTAGAACTCGTTTCAATACTTATTTTGTTATCTTATTTTGGGTTATAATGTTAATTTTCATTAGAATGTTTAAATCTGTCGACAATCAAGGAACACATAACATCATGGAATCATTTGAATGGATACATCCTCTACCCCACCCACCACCCTGGGAATCTCTTTCATTTTATTTGGGATTACCACATTGTTTGATCTCCAATTTTGTATTTTGAACACAGGGTTTGATCTCAAAATCAAACTATGAAGAAGGGATTAACTATGAGTAAACACAACTGAATCATTATGGTTACCTACAATTGTATAATGGCTACCTATTAGTTAACAAACACATCATTATTAGGGAAACATGGAAGTCTATTATTTTTACATTACTCGTAATGCAGACCTGTATGTTTATCCATAACATATCGAGTTACTAGTAGACTCCCTTATATCTCATATTTAGTTAGACTTTTTATATTTTTTAATCTTCTTAACAGGAACCAATGGCACTGTACAATTACTCTTATCTTCACCATATGACAATACATACATAATATAATCAAATGATATACTCAAACCAATCTCTTACATCGACTGCACCTATTGAGTCAGTGGAATCAATCACAATGATGTTGTTATTTTCCATAATATACACATAGAAGCTGATAAGCACCTTAAGCATTAGAGTTAGTATGCAGGTATAAACACCTGTTTGTATCACTCTTATCTTATCAATGGTGTTAAGACTAGTGTATATTGATTGTTTAAGCATAATAAGGTTATATGAGTATTTACAGTATTATAGTTATTCTATCCAATATGGTAGTATATTCACCCTATTCAAACAGGTTTGATTATAGCTAACAAGGATAAGTAGTTGTATTTACCATATTAGTTAGGTTAGTATTGTTTCCATTATACTAATAAGGGTATGCTTTCCGTAATAACAAACTTCATTGAATGCACATAATACGTAACAGATAGGATTGTATTACATATAACACCATCTTAAGCAAAGATACGTGATTATTTACTATCATGTAACAGTATAAGGTCATTCTTTTTCAAGCTCTTAGTACTAATCCACTCTATCTACTTATGTTACAGTTTCCATATTAGATTACTATGATTACACTATCTATGAGTAATAAGTATCATTACCTATGCTCTTTATTGGTACTAGTAAGATCATCTTATCTAACTCATGTACAGAGATTATGGAAATAAGGTAGAGCTTAATCAAAGAACACAACTATACTAGTAAGCATTTGACACTACATTTTCATTAGTAATGATTACTATGATGATTACGTGAATAAGGAGAAGTAATACCAATAGCTAACGTGTTGTTGATATACTAAGTGTAATACAGGTGATTACTGATCTAATGGGATTACAAGGCTATTTATAGAAGAATAAGTCCATGATGTGTTGTTACTAAGTACTGATATGACAATAAAGCTTACTTGTATAATCTTATTAGCATGATGTTCTCCGACAACCTTGTTAAGAATATGCAAACAACATTTGTTGCAGTTGAGCAAGAAAATGTGGATGTCTATTTTGATATCTTGACGGAGTACCTATTTGAACTTTTGGAAGTGGAACTTTATCATATTTTGAAATTCAACAAGGTTGATCACTTTCTTTGGTATCTATCCTGAATTTTCTGAATCATATTATTTTGTATTAACATAATCATTTTCCATTTCTTATTTCCTAATAGGAGGGGAAAAAGTGGTCATGGCCAAAGGTGACTTGGCCGACTTCAAGAAGATTCTATATGTTAAATGATTTCTTGTCAAAGGGAAAAAATGTCGATTGGGTTGTGAGTATTAACCCTCTCCATAATTTCGAGACCATTAATTATTTTTTTATTTGAACATGAAATTGATCATGTCCAACTTCAAGTCAAATACTTAATGTAGATTCTTCTTATATGATTTTCAGAAAGATGTCATTTATTTTCATCCTGAAGAAGAAAAGAAGTGGAATCCTATCATTAAGAGTCTTCTCAATGGTATAGAAGAGGCAAACTAGGCGGTTGCAGGTCTTCTTGTTGTTGCGGATGTTCTAGAGAGATTTGAAATTATTTATGCCAACTAAATTGAGGGGCATGCCTGCCAAATTGAGGGTCTATTTAGCTTAAACGCAATGTTGAGGTTGGATCAATATACTAAGCAGGTTAATAAAAAAACTGGGTTGTGGAGAAATATGAAGCATGTAGCAACATCTGCGATATTTTGTGCTCCATCCCTAGGCTATGCGAAAAAATACCCATGCTATGCTATTTCCCCATGTTAATAATACCCAGGCTATGAAAAAAATACCTTGAAGTACAGAAAATTGGAGCAATTTTCAATTTGAACAGTTACTCATGCTATTAATACCCAAGCTATGCGAAAAATACCTTGAAGTACATAAATTCTGGGAAGACTCTCATGCACCAGACTCTCAGGGACCGCCAACCTCTCCTACTCTAGACTCTTAGTGATCGCGACCAACAATGGCCATGACCACAACCAATAACGACCAACCTCTCATGCACCAGACTCTCAGTAGTTCGAAAAAGGGTCGAATCACTAATGTGCGGGCAATATATAAAACATTTTTCATCTGAAAGTTTTTTTCGAACAAAAAAACCTTTCGGACGAAAAAACATTTCGGTCGAAAGATGTTTCGGCCGAACAATCTTTCAACCGAAACATTGGTATTGAATGAAAAAATTTGTCTCGCTAGTAAGTTTTCGGTCGAACGAATCTTTCGGCCGAAAAGATGTTACCGAATGAAAAAAATCCATCCGGCTAATATGGTACACTAAAATCGAGGGAATCGTCACGGTATCGGTCGATTTGACGTCTAAAGGTTCAACAAAAAAAAATAGACTTTCGGTCGAAAGAAGTATTAGTTCGGCCGAAAAAAAGATCTCTAGGAATTTTGGAGACCCGATTCTCACAAACGTGTTACCCATCTTCATGATTTTACCCATAATGCAAAGTATTTCTTCTCATGCTAGTTTATAAATGCAATTAAAAAAAATTCCCAAAATTTATGACAACCCACCATACTCATTTAATTCATAATACCAACCATCAATCAAAGTCAAAAAAGGTATCTAATGCTAATAGATATATATGTATGCAATATAATTTACATAATCATTAAACCATTCAATTGAATAGTTAATAACATATTTTAGTAATTAATACATCAAATAATTATACTAGTGTACATGTGTAGAGTATGTATGTGTATCTAGCGGACACATAGCCTGCACATGTAATAATGATAGACAATCAATGTCTCTAGTGCATAGTTCATGTATGATCTCATCAAGGAAGGAGGAAAAACAAATTAAGTAAATACATATTCAGTAAGCTTATCTAAAAAAACTACAATAATTCATCAATCATTTATCATCACACTTGAAATATCAAAAGAGAATCAAAATGAGTGTTTTGGAACCAAGTGAGGAAACATGAATGACACATCTAATCCCCAAGTAGTATTTTCAACTAACATCAAATCATCCTTCCTTCCTAATGGCGTAGAACCCCTACCTCGGCAGGGTCTGTTGACCTCCCGGTCTGTGGATCTTCAACTTCCTTTGAGCCGAAATGGCTCCTTGGTCCCCACTGGAACCTTAAACTCACATAAACCACAATTCTCCTTTTATGAACCCACCTGTGCGAGCAAGCACTAGATGCAGGATATACCCAAGCGACCACCGGTGGTGACCACGAGCCTAAACAAAGGTGCTTCGCATTTCGCGATTTCAGGACTTCCGTTTCGAGTCGCCTCGGCTCCTTCGATTCTTGAAACCCCGCAATAGGTCTTAACGGTCCTGTTATCACTAGGAGTCACCTTCTGATTGCAAGGAAGGTAAGCCCAGTTGTTACACATTATTTTGGCCACTCTAGTGATGTCTCTATAGTTATGTGTTCAGGCTCTCATAAGGACCTTTTGCTTGAGAAAAGTGACTGTTGTCTTCTTCTACAAAACATATTTTTAAGATGAGTTCATAGGCTACATGTATTGTAGGGTGAGAGAAACCCTGATTCTCATAGGCCACTCTATACTTGGATTGCGAAATGTTCACAGTTTGCTCTATAAGTAGGGTGAGAACCTGCTTCAAAGCTTAAAAGGGAGAAGAGGTTACGAAGGTTCTAGAAGAGGATCTTCTAGAAAATGAGTTGGCATCCACATGGTTGGCATCCTACTGACTTCTCAGATTTAGTGGGATCATCCTCATTCCTTTAACCATCTCTCCTTCTCCTATATAATTAAAGGTTTCTCAAGGAAGAGGTTAAGCAAGATTGAATAGAGAATTGATGAAAGAATAGATTCAGAATTGTGTGAGGAATCCTATTTGAATTGATGCTTGAGGCCTCCATTTGTCCATCAAGCCATATTGGATCTTCTTCATGCAAGCGTGGAGCAAGTGTGTGTGTTGGAACGAAGGACAACCGAAAGGAAGCTTGCGAAATCAAGGCAATCTGGTTGTATCTTCTACTTTCATTTAATATAATACAATGGCATGTCCCTTTCCCATAAAATCACTCTTATTTTATTACATGACTCCTTGATCACATATATAGGTATTCATTGAATGTATTATTGTTTCTTTCACCTTGGTCGATTTGTGTCATTGTAGATTTGATATCACAAGGCTACCAAAGCGAAGCAGGGACAACAAATACATAAGGAAGAGATATCTAAAGGTACGTCACTTATTACTTCTTCAATGACAAATTCAATGATTGTAGCTTAGGGGAAGTGTCATGTCCTGTTCTATTTTTTTATAGATCTAGGTGGATCTAGGGAGCTCTATTAATTTCCACATATATGGATTTATCATGTTTTGTCTCCAACATTTAATGATCATTCTGGAGTTAAGTCACTAGATCTCAAGCTGGGGGAATACTCGAGCTTAGTCTTCATTCGTTCTCGCGCTTGAAAATACATGAGAATGCAACCGCGTATACTTTTCTCGTCTTTTTGTACTCATCATGGTAACACAAAACAATGAAAATAAGGAAGTATCCTTTAAGCTCTTTTCACGCTCCATAAAAATGAAAAGATTTCCGAGCGATCTTGTTCTTTTTACACTCGTAAAAGTATTTGAAGAAAACGTTCGATGAGTGATAGTTTATCACTTTTTCGTTCTCGTCGAACTAATTTACGAAAAAGAAACTGGGAGAGTTCTCTTTAAGTGTTTTTCAGACTCTGAAAACATGAAAAACCCTCGAGTTTTATATCTTTGGACTCGTTAAACAAACATCGAAAGGCCCTTATGGGACTGAACTACTCCTTCCTAGGGTTCGTTAAATGTACTCTAAGGGACTCGTTCGAAGGATGAGCTTGCATCGACAAGCATATGTTATCCTCCTCAAGCTTGTGTAAAAATAAAGAGGTACTCACCAGAAATGGTGGGGGAAATTTTGGGAAAGGGATATGCCTCCTCATTTGTATTAGTAGCAGTAAGTGTCGCTCTTGAACATGACACCCCCTGTTTGTCATTTTTATCCAGGTTGGGAAATCCATTTGTCTCTCGTATGACTTGCTACAAGGCCATATCTTGGGTCGTCTTTGAGTCAATGTTGCCAAGACCATTTTCATGTCATTCATATGTTCAAGAGAAGTCCAAACAAGCCCTTCATTGAGTTGGCCATCTGTAGTTGTCAATTCTTACCATGTCGGCCTTCCTTGTGTCTGTTTCAAATCATATTCATACTTTTACTTACCCTAAAAATCTATTACTTATTTTGTGTCATTGATGGGGGATACATCAAGGCCCTCCTGTGACGAGTCTTTTTCCGTAGACTCCAACTCATTATCCGGGATTAAGACTTAGAAATCATTTAATACCTTAGAACCTGTATGCCTTAATGGAAGGTCTCTTCACTTTCGATAGTGGATTCACATCATTGGTCCCTAATTGAGAGATTTTGCCGAGTGTTCAACTTCGAATCATTTATTCACGTTTGTTCGGATTGTACTTAGGTACCTTGGGATTAATTGACATCAGTGGTGATTTCCCTCGCACTTGTTAACGATTTTCATCAATGGCCGGTATTCAAGTGGTTTCTACCATGTTCGACTTTGACACATGTAATCACATGGCTAGATTCGTACTTTCAGACGACGAGATTGAAGACCATGGGTCTCATCTTTTTGGTCCAGGTTGTGATGGAGTATTTATGATTTGTATCGACACATAGATCCACTTTGTATGTCATGTGGCTATGTCCTAATATGAGTCTTCTAACATAGATCCATAGTGTATTCCTGGTGGCTATGTAGCACTTTGGTGACATGGATCCATGGTGTATTATTGGTGCCCATGGCCTACATTTGTGATTTCATTCATTTGTGGTCTGATCATGGGAATGCCTACCTTAGAGCTGGTATTATATTCTGCAGATGCTTGATTGTTTGCAAGTTTCCGATTAGGTGCGATCCTTGTTTCTGACACACACACGCATTTTACAAAGTATTTCGGCTATCATGAGTTCTAGCCTCATACTTTGGGGGGCATTATGTTACACATTATTTTGGTCACTCTGGTGATGTCTCTACAGTTATGTGTTCAGGCTCTCATAAGGACCTTTTGCCTGAGAAAAGTGATTGTTTTCTTCTTCTACAAAACATAATTTTAAGATGAGTTCGCAGGCTACATGTATTGTAGGGTGCGAGAAACCCTGATTCTTGCAGGCCACTCTATACTTGGATTGCAAGATGTTCGCAGTTTGCTAGTCTATAAGTAGGGTGCGAACCTGCTTCAAAGCTTAAAAGGGAGAAGAGGTTATGAAGGTTCTAGAAGAGGATATTCTAGAAAATGAGTTGGCATTCTCATGGTTGGCATCCTACTGACTTCTCATATTTAGTGGGATCATCCTCATCCCTTTAATCATCTCTCCTTCTCCTATATAATGAATGGTTTCTCAAGGAAGAGGTTAAGCGAGATTGAATAGAGAATTGATGAAAGAATAGATTCATAATTGTGTGAGGAATCCTATTTGAATTGATGCTTGAGGCCTCCATTTGTCCATCAAGACATAGTGTATCTTCTTCATGCAAGCGTGGTGCAAGTGTGTGTGTTGGAACGAAGGACCATCGAAAGGAATCTTGCGACATCAAGGCAATATAGTCGTTTCTTCTACTTTCATTTAATATAATACAGTGGCATGTCCCTTTCCCATAAAATCACTCTTATTTTATTACATGACTCCTTGATCACATCTATAGGTCTTCATTGAATGTATTATTATTTCTTTCACCTTGGTCGATTTGTGTCGTTGTAGATCTGATATCACAAGGCTACCAAAGCGAAGCAGGGACAACAAATACATAAGGAAGCGATATCTAAAGGTATGTCACTTATTCCTTCTTCAATGAAAAATTCAATGATTGTAGCTTAGGGGAAGTGTCATGTCCTATCCTATTTTGTTCTAGATCTAGGTGGATCTAGGGAGATTTGTTAATGTCTGCATATACCGATTTATCCTATAACACAAGTACCCATCAGATTATATGTGAAAGTATGAGTGTTTTTTGAAAGGTCGAATGAAAAACTTGAAACGATAATATCCTAACTCAGAAATAGGGCTAACATGTACCAACAAATAAGGTCTTGACTAACTTCAACCAACAATTTGGAAGTAAATGTAGATAGAAAGAAGACTTGAATGAGATGAATGTAAGGGCTACTGCAAACATCAGGTCCACAAGAGCCTAAGGAAGAAAGTTTATTAAAACAAGATTTCTTGAAATCAGAAACTAAGGAGCTAAATAAACACCATGACAATAAAATGATCAAACATCCATCATATCATTACCACAGTTATCCATATGAAGCATTCGAATATGAACGTTTAGCATTAGAAGCAGATAGTCTGAAATAGAATCCAATTTCTATTAGTCAAAAAGTCTTAAGTCCAGTACATACTAGATCACAATCACTTTATCCAAGATATTACAGTTCAGGGAGCCTTGCTCAACCATCCGAACCTGCTAAAGCAATTGATCTATCTATTTATAAAAAGAAAGGGAGGCAACAGCTGGAGGTATGAGCTGACCTCTTTTCCCTAAAAATCTCTAAACATTTATTTATTCTAACAACTAAGATAACAACCTATGCTATAAAACAGGGAAGTGTTGGTGACTAATCCAATCATGCTTCTAACTTCTTTGATCCTCTTTTGCTGCTTAGCTCCTGTTTTTCCATGTGTCCCTTTGGAGATTGTAGTTGTCCTCTGTGTGCCAACTTCTACTTCTATCATTTACTCCATTGTTAACTTATCCAAAACTATTGGTCTAGTCTTCCTAGATCCCTGGTGTTTGCTGGTAATCTTCCTTGTGTAGCAAATCTGGGTAGTGCACCTTAAAATGTAACAAGGAGAGAAGGTAGCGCCTATGTGTTGTGTATGTGTGTAAACTGGCTCCCTGTCAAATATTATGCAGCGCCTATAGGTAGCGCCATTGTGTTGCACCCATATACCAATTCTGCCCTCTGTGTAATATTACACAACGCTTTACATAGTGCCACTATGTGCATCTTCTATTCTCTATAAGATATTGCGCAGTGCCTATACGTAGTGCTACTTATGCTGCATTTGCATATAGCTTTGGGTATCATTGCCAGAATGCATCGTCTTTGAATCTAGGACATGTGCAGAGCAGTTTGTGTCCTTCCAATTATGACAGATGCCTTGACTATACCATAGATAATGCCATTTACTACTGAGTGAAGCTAGCACTTTAGCAAAAACTCAAAATCCATATAGCTAAATGCCTAGGAGCCTGTATAGATGGAAAACATACTATCTGCATATCAGTTAAGCCTCCCAAAAAGGAACAATTCCCAAAAATGGAGCTTACCCCTTACCAACTATTTTGTCATCTGAACACTTAGCCTCACACTCTTTCTAGTAGAAAGAGTCTCTTCAATTGGCTCAGCAGATTTATTCTTTCTAGCATTGGTAGGCTTCTTCGATGTAGTTGAGCTCTCCTTAGCTATTGGTTTATCATTTTCAATGACATCTTCTACCAACACCTATAAATTTCTTTGAGCTGCCTCATCTTGCAAGTGTATCAACTCTGCCTTTATCTTCCTATTCTGAGACTGAAAGTCTCTGTTATGTTTGTAAATATTCTTCAACTGTTTACGAAGAGGCAGATCCTTTCTCACTGTGAACCTAGCCAATTCCAGGGTATGGTTGTAGCCAATCATGAGCTCATTCATATGAGCCAAGTGGACCTTGTCTTCTTCTTTGAGATGAGCTATTTCTCTCCTTGCATCCCTAAGTTGCTTAATAAGTCTTTTGTAGGTATGGTTGCCAAGGGGGTTGGGCACATGTGCAGTCTCAGAAAGATTCTTATCATCCTTTTCTTCCATCTGTACAGGAGTTTCCTTGCATGTTTCATCAGCCTTATCAAAACCTTTTCCTTTATACTTCTTCTCTTGCGCAGCAGCCTCTCTTTATTCTTCATAGGTTTTTCACAATAGTTCACAGGGATTTCATCTTTCCTCTCCAAAGGTCTTTTGGTACCTTTATCCTTGATTTTCTGTACAGGGGTTTCTTGTTTTTCTTCTACATATTTTTCAATGCCTTTCCCTTTCTTCTTATGCATAGGGGTTTCTGGTAAAGACTTCTCTTTTAGAAACCCCTTAGGAATTGATGACCTAGTGAAAGGTCTTTTACCCTTGATTTCAACTGCTGGAGGAGGAGAGGGAAAGAGAAGCTTCTTCCCTTTTTTAGATGTCACCTTGGTAGAATAAGGAAATTCTTCTAACCTTGGTGGAGGTGGTGGTGAGAAATCTGTGTGTGGAGAAGGACAGACTTCCTCCTCAGCTTCCCTGACCTGCTTGTTGATCTCTGAAATAGGGGCTCTGCCCTTTCTCTTTTTGTTGATCCCTACTTTAGTACTGGTAGGTGATGAAGGGCCTGCAATCTATGATTGGGGAGTAGGTGTTGGGTCTGACTTGAAGTGAGAAGTAACCAACAATGCTCCCAGGAAATCTCTTTCTTTCCCAACTCTTCAGAAACGAGCATCCTGATAAGTCCAGAGTGGAAAAGACTAGAATCCACATCCTTATATTTGGCTTGCACCCTATCTGACATTTTACCTATGCATCTCAGCAGGTAATAAGGAACATTCATCTGAACCTTACCAGTAAAATGTAACAACAACCTTATGTGGTAATGATACAAGGTGTTAAATCTCCCTTCACAACTAAAATATCTCTATATGATTTTCAACATTCTGTCAAACTGGTCGATCAACTGATTCCTTGGCATACTCTTAGATAACTTGTTGGCTCGGTATTCAAGCTTGAAGAGATATTTAATGAAGGGTGAACTCAATACCATGGCCTTGAACCAATTTTCACTTGAAATGGGGATCACTGTTGCAGCTGAGATGGAGGCTTCAGTTACCTCAAATTCCAAATCTCCAACTCTAGTTTTCTTGCCATCAAAATTTAATGCAAATTGTTTTGCTACTTCTGGGTGGCCTCTCTGCATGTTCTAGCAGAAAGAGAGGCATCCTGCTCTTCGAAACATCTCTCTTGCCATGGGTTCTATGTCAAAAAGGCGCATGTTCACAGGTTTTGTTTGAACTATCTTGCCACCTTTGTGTGCTTTCTTCGACTGAGGGGTCTCCATGACTCAAATGAGGGTTCTTAAGAGGCTTAAGGGATGCTATTGACTAGAAAGCTTCAATTCAGGCTTCAAAAGCACAAAGATGGCCCTCTAAATTAACAATGCTTAGAAAACGAGCTTGACTACGAGAAATGGACCTTCAGACTTATACAGGCTTTCATAGTGTATACTGTGAAGAGGTAATCCCAAAATGACTCTTCGTACAGGATGAAAGGAAGCAAAGAATAATCAGAGAAGGTTTGAGTAGCGCCTCTGCATAGCGCAACGTGTACACAGAGGATAGGCTATTGCAGCCTTGCGACTTTCAAAGGCTATAACAAACAAGAGTAATCAGACCATGGACATGAGTGAGGATGTTTACAGGTATGCAAATGTGTCTCTCCTACTACCCTGCAATCTTAACAAACCGAAACCCGAGCACAAATCTCCTATGAAAATTAATATGCAAAGGAGGTTGCACAGGATACCTGTGAAGTCGACATCTATTGAGATCCTCACCACGATCTTAGGATAAGATTGAGGAAACTTCGGCCCTGAAATCTTTTACAGCATAGGATTTAGTTGACATGTGGTCGCCTAATTGGAACTGACAAACTTACACAGCACAACACTGCTGAACTTTTCAAATTTGGAAATCGTTACCAAGGATCATAAATGCAAGATCTTTTGAAAGAACTTTAACCAACTTCTGGCACTAAAAACAAGGCACATGGTATCAGTCATGGCAATCATGACTTGGAGTGGATGAATGATAAACGTGACAGGCGCTACGAAACTGCCTGTTGAGTGGGCAACACTTCCAAATCAAAAAATGATTAGACAGGTAAGTGGGAATGATGAGGCATGCATGTGAGGTCATGAGTGAGGAGAGAGGTGTGTCACATCTTCCTGATCATGGGAGGTATCAACCTAGGGATGAATCATGGGAGGGGACATAAAGAATAGACCATGAGATAAAAAGGGTTTAAGGATCAAAAATCGAATTGAGGATCATCACATGAGCTATGACTCAAAGGTTTAGTGATCCAAAGGGGTCCTATCAAACATAACATTAAAGGGATGAGAAAATTATTTATAGGAAAAATAAGAATCTAAGGCTTTTAAAAATGATAAAAACAAACTAAAAGACCCAAGGTGACTTAGTGTGATAACATTGGCTCCACACGGGATGGCATGCCCCCTGCGGCCTGCCAAGAATGAGTAGATTCAGTGCCTTATCCTAGGGCTATGGGGTCAGTTATTGGAACACAAAAATAAAAAGAAAATGATATTTACAATGACATGAAGAGCCACTCTAGGCTCACGCAAAGTACTTTTTCAGGAAATGCCCATTTACAAGGCCACCAAAAACCTCTTCATTCTCCATATTATGCAACTTGAAAATGTTATTAGGGAATACCTCAGAGATTTTGAAAGGACTGATCCATTAAGCTTCAAATTTACCGTGATTTCCTTTATCTTTCCTCGATGCATCCCACTTGAGCACCAAATCACCCAATTGGAAATCTTCCTTTTTCACCTTCTTGTCGAATGTCTGCTTGATCTTCAATTGATGATCATATGATTTATCTACCAGCTTCTCTCGGGTTTGCTGCACTTCAACCAGCTGTTGAATCCTCCTGATCATATCATCAAGCTCCCCTTGATAATCTTGGAAGAATTTTTCCATAGACAAGGCAAGTTGAGAAGGGAAAATGGCCTCAACTCCATACACCAGCTGGAAAGGAGAAAGACCCAAGGCCCTTTTTTTTTGTCACTCTGTCAGCCCACAAAGAAAACTTGAGTTTTGAATCCCATGCCTTTTTGTTTTCCTCCAACAACTTCTTAACAATCTTTATAAGGCTTTTGTTTGAGGATTCTGCAAGCCCATTTCCATGTGGGTAATAAGGGGTTGAATGAATCAATGTGATCCCATATTGTTCATAGAACTGAATCAATGGCTCAACCTTGAAATGTGCAACATTGTCAGTGAAAATTTTGTTCAGGCAGCTAAACCTCACCATAATGTCTTCAAGGAAACCAATGATCACCTTGTGGGAAGCATCCTGGTAGGGATAGCCTCTATCCACTTAGTGAAGTAATCTTTGGCAGTCAAGATCCATCTATGTTGGCCACTGTAAGCGGGATGAATTTCCCCGATAAAATCTAAGCCCCATTGTTGAAAAGGTCCTGAAATTGCTACGGGCTTTAATGGAAAAGACTTAAGCTATTGCTTTCCAAAAAATTTCTGACATTTAACACATGCTCTGATCTTAGCACAAACATCTATGAACAGATTAAGCCAAAAATACCTAGCCCTGAGAATCTTGTAGGCAGTAGTCCTCCAAAAATGATGCCCCCCACACAAATTGTCATGAAAATCAGACATAATCCTTTGGGCCTCTTGCAGATCTAGGCATCTCAACAACACTCCCAATGGATCCTTCCAATACAAAATTTGATCAACCAAGCAATATTTTATTGATTTGAGTTTTAATGCTCTCCCCTTTTTCTTTTCCATACCACTTGGAGGTTGTAAATTCTGCAAGAAAAATATAATGTCCTTGTACCAACTATAATTTGCCAATGCAGGGCTGGCTTGAGCACCTCTGTTGTTTAATTCAGTCTGCTGCTTTTATGAACATGAGCCAATGAAATTTAATCCCAACGCTAAGCAATTTGATTCAGCCAACAGCTTGGCTAAACCTTGGCCCTTGACCAATTTGGTAGGCCTGATTTCTAAATCAAATTCAAGGATCTTAGCAATCCATTTGCTTCATTTTCCATCAATATCAAGCTGAATAAGAATTTCTTTTACAGCAGTTGATGGAACATAAGCAATAACTCTTGAATGCAACACATAAACTCTGAAGGACTTAAGATATTTAACTAGTGCATAGGCTTGCTTATCCATAATGTCATATTTTAAGTCTGCATCTCTCAAAGCCCGGCTGAAAAAGGCAATGGGCTGCTCTAAGCCTTTAGAGTTCTTCTGCAACAAAACTGATGCTATTGTATCAAAAGAGGCAAAAGAAAAAATAAGAAAGTCCTTGGAGTAGTCTAGGCTGACTAGGACCGAGGCTTCTGTCAAATATTTCTTTATTTGATCAAAAGAACTACGAGCCTCAGTAATCCACTTGATTTCATTATCTTTCCTCAACATGGTTGTGATATACTTAAGAAACTCAACAAATTTGACACAAACCTTCTTAAGAAATTAACCTTTCCTAGAAAATATTGAACCTCCTTTTTAGATCTAGGCAGTGCTAAGGTTAGTATGGCTTCAACCCTGCTGGAATCAATCCTCACTCCTTTAGCTGACACGATGTGCCCCAATAATTTTCCTTCTTTCATGGTGAACAATGACTTTTTCGAATTCAAAGAGAGGTCAAATTTTCTGCATTTTAAGAAAACCTTTCTTAAATGATCACAGTGCTCTTCATTATATTGAGAGAACATGGTTATGTCATCTAAGTAGATAACAAAAAACTTGTCCTTCTCTCTAATAAATGCTATGTCCATAGCTCGTTGAAAGGTCGCCCCCGCGTTCATCAAACCAAAGGGCATCTTGGCATACATGAATGTACCCCAAGGAGTGGTAAAAGTCGTCTTCTCTCTATCCTCTGGCAAAACAGAAATCTAGTTGTAGCCAGAAACAACATCAACCATATACATCTGGGTTGCACCTGTCACCCTCTGTAATATATGCTCCATCTTGGAAAAAGAGTAATTATCCTTTTTAGAGTTTCTGTTCAGATTCCGGAAATCGACACAGAGTCTGATTTCTCCATTCTTTTTCCTCACGGGGACCAAATTAGCCACCCATTCAGAATATCTCAAAGGAACAATAACTTTCGCATCTAAAAGATTTGTTTACCTCCTTCTCCATGATAGGCAGTAACATAGGATTGAATTGCCTCAAATTTTGCCTGAAGGGATTAGTTTCTTCTTTTAATGGAATCTTGTGCTCTATAATGTTTGTGTAATAAGTTTGGAGATCTTTGTAAGTCCATACGAATACATCAGCAATCTCCTTCAACAATTTGACATATTCTTCCCTCTGCTCTCTTAATAGGCTGCTTGACAACTTGACATATTTTGGATCCTTCTCTGTTCCCAAATTGCACTCAGTTATATCAACATCGTCATTAGACACTTTCCCTTTTACTGCCACATCATTTTCATCAAATAATTTTTCCAAAGGAACTAGTCCTTTTGGAATATGGTTGCTAGGCAGCTGCACGATACGATGATTAACAATTATGTTAAGGAAAACATCAACATGTGGAGTAATTTCAAAGTCAATATCCTAATCAATGTGTAATGCAGCAAATTCATCAACAGACTCAAGAAATTTTTTAAGTTCTAAATCATCTTCAAACACCTTCTAATATTTGACATTGTCTGGTATAGAAGGCCTGTATTTGACTTCTACATCATACTTGAGTTTTGGCGGTATGGGTATCCTGAAATTGCTTGCTGATACAGCCAAAGAATCAGCCACAGAATTCTCTTCTTGTGGAATAAAAGAGATATCATACTTAGAGAAAAAATTCTCCACTAGGTCCCATACTTCATTTCTATAAGATCTCAGCCTAGGGTGCTTAGTTTGGAAAATATTTTTGGTCTGATGGACTATCAATTCAACATCTCCAAATACTAACAGTTTTTTAATCCCCATATCCTTTGCAGCTCTCAAGTCCAAAACAAGAGCTTCATACTCTTCCACATTGTTGGTAGTTTCAAATTCTAGTTTGTATGACAAAGATATGGTCTCCTGAGTTGGTGAGACAGAGAGAACTCCAGCACTGGCACCTTCCTTAGAAGAGGCTCCATCAAAGAACATCTTCCAAACATAATTGGTTAGAGGAGGTTCGTTAGATAAGGTAGCAGACTTTTTTCTTATTTCAAGAGGAGTTTTAGGAGCATCAGTGAGCTGCAAAATGCTGGACCCCAAATCGGTATCAAGAGAAAAAAATGGATGATTAGCAGGGTTTGCTTCATCACTAATAATGTAAACCAGTTGGGCTTCTCTGTAAAGTCTTCTATGCTCCACACCAAACACCGGGATAGTTTCATATGAGAGATCCATCTGCAAGGTTCCTCCAAGTCTTTTTATGCAAGACCTTGATAAGATCATGCCAAACTTGGGAGGAACATCAGCCACCACAACATCCATAAGTATACTTTTCATGGGCAGTTGAAATAGAGTCACAACCATATCCTTAATGACCCCCAGACATTTTACTTTCCTAGAGTCGAAAGAATATAAGCCATGATAGGTTTTGGTGATTTCTAGTCCAAGTTCATCCATAACAGATTTTGGCATAAGATTATGGGAGGCCCCTGAATCCAAAATACAGTTATGCAACACCTTTTCATGAATATTGAGAGAAGTATAGAAGGGAGGGGATGAGTCATCTATGTCTTCTATCAAAGGGCCTAAAATCACACCTGGTTTTTCATCTTGCATATTTATTGAATCGGTGTAATTAGGAGAGGCATCAAGCCGTAACATTTTGGTCATATATTTTTTAAATTCTTCATTTTTTATCAATTCCAAAAATGGTACAGGGATCTTAATTTTCTGGATCTCATTCTTAAAACCGAAGGAGGGGGAAGGCTTCAAAATCTCTTTGGTTTCAGGAGGAGGATTTCTAATCAGAATTTGTGGGTTTTGAGAATCGTTTTCCTTGCTTCTCACTGTCACAGTCTTGGAAGAGTCTTCTTTCTAAACAGGCTGATTAGGGGCAACAATTTTTTCTTCATTCTTCTGAGATCTCAAATTATATCTACTAGCATTTTCCTTCGTTTTTTCTCCCTTGCTTAACTCATTAATTTGAATATCCATTAAAGATTGCTCATAATAGGATTGAGTCAAGTGTGGGGATGGGGATGTATCACCTAAACAGTGGATCTCAGGATTAGCCTCTACCACCTCTTCTTCTTCATCAACAACCAGATTATTTTGAAAAGGAGCTTGAATCCTCTGATCATCTCTCTCTTTGTTTCTGGGATCTCTAGGAAGGATTTGGGGAGCATTGTTGGGTCTCCTAAAATTACCTCTATTTTCAGTGTTATGAGCATTTCTATATGGTTGTCTTCCTTCTGATTTTAACTTCTTGATCTCAGTAGAAAGGGATTTTACTACTTTGGTCAACTCATCTACCTGTGAATGAACAACAGGAGAGTCAGAAGTGGAAGCTTCAACTCTGTTTTTCCTCCTATCTCTATCATATTTTCCCCTGAGCTTATCTGAAGCAATTATGTTGGATTCTACCTCTAAGGCAGCATCCTGCATCTGAATTAAGGAAGGTGACCTTCTCTCTCTCAATAGAAGGAAGAACTCGGAGTCTAAAGCACTGGCATAAGTGATTTTTTCCATGGTTTTGGTGGGTTTGATCTCATCAGGGATCTTCTTGTACATTTTATTAAACCTTTTAGAAAAGTCAGAGACAGACTCCCCTTCTTTCCTTTTCAAAGATCCAAATTCAGTGATATAGTACAGAAAATCCTTTTTGTCACTCCAGTGCCTCAAGAAGGCTCCAATGCCTCAATACCCGTGATGGATCTAGGGGCCAGACCCCTAAACCACTTCCTAGCTTCACCAAAAAGTCTTTGGACGAAAACCCTCATCCAAACATCTTCATTTTCAATATTTTGGTTATCTTCATATCTATAGAAAACAATAAGATGTTCCTCAATTGTTATATCTTCTTCTCTAGTAAACTTGGGCATGTATTTCAAATAATCTCCAAGGGGAAGAGCATTCATTGGCTGAGGAAAGACTAGAGGAGCATATCTTGCAGCCACTATGGCATCCATCCTATTTGCAGGGGGCTTAACAACTTCCATTTGATTTTGGATTCTAGGTGAACAAACAGGAGAAGGAGACCTGGTTGTGTGCAGATTAGGAGAAGGAGAAAAAGATAAAGGGGAGATTTAAGTTGTTAAGAACCAAACATCAATATATCATATAAAAACCTCAGAAAAAGTACTCAACGCCTTGAAAAAGAGATAATTTCAGATAATAAGCCTCTTCGAGGGGGAAACCTCCTTTTACCCCACTTAAATGTTCAAGTACAAGATGATTCAAAATGAAAATGTCTCCTTGGTATATATAGGAG
>JASDQU010817023.1:10756-46772 GCA_032191745.1 Picea mariana | reverse complement strand
AGCAGATGCTGAAACACCACGGCTGTAGCATATGTTGAAACAGTGCTGAAACTAAATTTAGCATTTAAATTTGACTGAAAAATCAGCGAGACTGAAACTGGGTGGGATTTTGAAAAATTAACAAAATCATCCCAAACAATGAGTTAACTTGAATTTATCATGTATGGTAATATGGTTTTTGGGATGAGCAGAGTAGGGTTTTGAGCCCTAGAATTCATGTATAAATATGTAATGGGTTGGGAGATTAGGGGTTATGTTCTGTTGATTATGGGAGTTCTTCTCGAACGATACTAAAGAGATGATGTAGAGAGAGAGAGAAAGGCTTGCACTGTAGAGCGGATAGGATAGGAGACAAGGAGGATAACCATGATGCATATTTGTAAGCACAATGTGAAATACTGAAGCAATTACCAAATGCATAATAAATAAACCATTTTTTGTGGACGTAGCCTAGAGTTGGGTGAACCACGTTAAATACTGTGTTGAATTTATTTTGTGTAATTGTTTATGGAATCTGTCGGGATGCTTATTAGATTAGATTTGTCTTATGTGTAATCATTGCGCAATTGTTACGATTTTTATAGTAATGGGTTTATGTTGTACTCTATAATATAATGGTAGTATGAATGTAAATTCACTAAGTAGATAAAGGAACAAAGACAGAACAACGCACATAGGAACAATAAGTAAGAATGAATAGAATAATCACCTCCCATTACGTCACTACTATAGAAACCTAGTTCCGACAGTCCCAATAGATACCTTGGGTGAGACTTCATCTGCACATGTAGGTAATGCTGAAAGGGCCAGTGTATGAAGGGCTTTGTTGTTCAAAGATAACTCAAACCTAGGGTATTACAACCATGCGTAGCCCCAACAAATGGTTTCATTGTTGGGACATGGATTATGTGATTAAGGGAATGTTTTGGAGGTTGACTAAGAAGGGAATTTCATAATGGTTAGAAAGTAAGGAATGATATTTTTCCCAAAAAGAGAATAGAAACCCTTGGATGTGGATGCAAAGGTATGTATACATAGAGTTGCAATAAATTTTCTTTGGCGAATTTCCAATTATTATGACGGAGTGGTTAGAAAGATTAGTGGAGAATACTGGAAGGTACCAATACACAAAGCTGAGGAATTGGACTCCTAAGTTGGTAAGACAACTGAATTTTGTAAGTAATAACACTTCTCATGCAGTTGATTTCTGGTTGGATAGAATATTAGGAGGATATATTACAGAGTTCACAATATATTGTACACAGTCATACAGTGTTGTAAAAAAGGACTTCTTCAAGGGTTCGTGAGGAAGGTTCATGAAATCGTTGGGTACGTGGATAAAAAAAAATTGTGTGACAAGTGCGTTATGACAATGGAATCTGACTGCTAAGGGGATTCGTGATCATAGGGGAACCAGGGGATGAAAAGAGGATAGTCTGAGGACAAGAGAGAATGAAGAAAGCGATGAATGAGAAAGGGAGGGACTGAGGATGCAGAGAGCCAAAGAAGGTATATTAGAGTAAGAATACGAGTTTGGAGAACTACGCAGAGGAAAGAGGTACAAGAGGTGAAAGATTGGGGCTGAGAAAGGAGAGTCGTGTAGTGAGCCATATGGTAGAGGACCTTATGAAATAATTCAAATCATGGAGATACCACACATAAGAGGAGAGGAAGAGGAGTTCCAGTCTAGTCCTATAATAGAATAGTCATTAAGTCTTACTCAAATCGGATCCTGTGTCAAATCCATGACCCCATGTATGTCAGCACAATCAAAAATAATGGTTGAAAACTTATCAAAATCACTTATAGTTAGAAAGGGAGAACAAAGTAGTAGCAATCAAAGCAGTGGAATTAGTGCACAAAGTCAGAGTCAACCAACATCACCAAGAGGAGGGACTATACAAAGAAGCATGACAGGGGTAGATAACACCCTAATACTACCTGTGTTCCAGGGAGTGGGGTCAAAGGACCCAAAACAACATTTGTTTGTTTGGGATGCTAAGAACGTCCAAGATGAGGCTGTGAATATTGCGCAGTTGACAACACCATTTAGAGTTTGTGCACTAGTCTGGTACATGAAGCTGCAAAGTACCGCACCTACAAGACATGCCGGGACATTGGCAGAGATAAGACAAAAATTGTTAAAAGAGTTTAAGAAGCCAAAGTCAGAGTCGTAGTAGATTATAGAACTGAAGGAAATTAAACAGGTGCAAATAGAGTCGGTATGGGACTTTGATCAAAGGTTCAAGGACCTGATGGGTAGGTTGAATTTCCAGATCCTCAATCAACAACATAAAGAATGGTTTATTTCAGTACTTCTACCACACATTCGCGGGCCATTGATTCAACAGATGGTTGTGTCGCATCCTGAGGCTCTAGAAATTGCAATGAAATTGGGATCATCCCCTATAGGAGACAATGGAGAGATGGCACATGTTCAGACGTAGTTGGTTGCATTCACAATTAAACTAGTAGAACTTACAAAAGGGAAGGATAAATGGGAACAATTCTGGTGTATTGAGTGTAGAACTAAAGGCCATCACAAGGACGAATTCCCAACATTTGTGCAGTATTTGGAAACTGGAGCGTCGAATCCATTACCAGGAGGGGGGTATTGCGAGATATGTAAGAAATGGGGACAACGTCCAACTAAGTGTCCATTACTATAGAAGTATCATAGTACACCAAGGAACTTGTTTTGCAATTTTTGCAAGTCGGTCGGACATGAAGAGAAGGATTTTCGCGGATTTGATTTGATGAGTGTACTTCAGATGTGTATAGGATTTAGGAGGAAAATGTTGTGATAGACCAAGGAGGTCAACAATATAATAATCAGAGAGGATTTACTCCAGTGAACAAAGGAAATTTTGGTAGAGGTCAAGGAAGAGGACCGATAATATGTTATAATTTTAATCAACCCGAGCACTTATCCCACGACTTCCCAAATATGTGTACAACGTGCACATACTGTAGAACAACGGACCATGCGACAGAACATTGTCCTCAAATAGTTTTGAAATGGAAGGCCAGAGGGAACCTGAACCATAATCCAAATTAGAATTTGCATAAAAGATCAACTGAAGAACGCAATGAAGGGCCAATAATAGCAGTTTTTACATGCGGAGGAGCTAGAACAGGAGCTGATGTGAAGAATGGAGGGAAGCAGACTGAGAAATGGGTAAGGAAGTCAACAGGACCCATGCCAACCTTTGATCCTCAACAAGAAAATGATACATATCAGAGGGAAATAAAAGAGGTACTTGGATAGGATTGGAAAGCATCAACATCATCTACACCTCATGTCGGAAATCACGTTGTGCCAGAGAACCAAATGGGAAGGAAAGCACACTAAAATAATTCTTGAGAAGTTTCATAGAGCTAATGAAATATGAAACTGCATTGAACATGCTATATGAGATGATTGATCATTGTATGCAAGGAAGGGAAAATCTCATTGCACAAAGGGTGGTGAATCAGGTACTACACAGAAAGAGGACCAATGGAGAATTCAGATTTAGTGCACAAATTGGGGAATATGATATGGATAATGTTATCTTAGACTTGGGGTGTGATGTGAATGTATTGCCTAAATAGACCTGGGAGATGATGGGAAAACCCATGCTAGTATGGTCTCCTATTCAATTAAGGCTCGTGAATCAACACAAAATAGTATTGATTGGTTGATTGGCAGGAGTATCTTTGAACATGGATGGGGTGCACAGTGTGGCAGACTTTGAAGTTATTGATATCGTGGATGATAGTCAACCATATTCAACATTGATGGGACTGGAATGGGTGTTTGATAATCAGGAAATCATAAACCTGAAGAGGAGGGAAATAATATTTTAATTTATAGATTTGAGAGTTATTGCACCATTGGACCCAACAGAAGGAAAGATATACATAGATCTAATAAGAGGAAACGACATTGACAATTTGTATAACATGGTTGCGTGGATGGATGATTATGTAAACCCTACTGTAGATGGTGTGCTAAGTTGGAGAAGTATCAGTTTGTGTGCATCAGACTCAAAGGAAGGTATAGATCATTGGCAGAAGAGGATGTGTGAAGTCTTAACTAGATGATGTGCACGCATGACCCGATCCTTGCACTGGATTGGAACAGAGCTATGTGATCCACCCAGGTATGGTAGATTGACTAATATAAATTTGTTTGTAAAGGAATTTGAGTTGCAGGTACTTAAAACAACAAAGGTTGTTGGCACTATATTTTTTTCTAAAAGAGACTCCAACCAGATGTTGGGATGCACACAGAGAAGGGATGCAAGACTAGTCATAGTGTAGAAGACTAATCCAAGTAACGGTTTGTATTGAGGTAGAAAATATTGCGCAGAAGTATGTAGGAGAGAGTGATCCATCAGGTCATGTTGAGCAATGTAGGACCTTATGGAGTTCAGTACTGGAAATATAATGGACGCACATACTTATACACACACTGGACGCAATTCTAAAGCACTAGTATTTGGAATTGGAAATGCGCAGAGAGACAACAAGATGGGATGAGATAGTCTAAAGGTTCAAAGTCACATTTACATTTGAACATGAATCTCCATCAATAGATGCAGCGCTACATGATATTCGAACCAAAACATTTTCAGTAGAAGGGACGATGGAGGTGGTACCAATCTATAATGCACACAGATCTTCGATGATTGTTCATGAGTTATTTGAATGCTACAATGTTGCTAAGGAAGAACGTGATGAAAAATATCCCAGGAAAGTATAGGTACCTGAAACAGAAGGAGAACGAGAAGTAGAAGAGCCAAATCTTGAGTCCTCCACATACACACAACCCATAAAAATGTGGAAGGTAAACATTGGGATGGCAGAGAATCCCAAGTTTGTGCAGATAGGAGATTATTGGAGTGATGAGACAGTAGAGAAGATTGCAGACTTGCTGCGAGAATATCAGGACCTATTCCCAACTACATTCTCATATATGAAGTGGATAGTTGGGTACTTAGGCAAGATGAAGATTCCCTTGAAACCAGGTTCTAAGCCAGTGCGACAGAGACCTTACAGGTTAAATCGAAAGTACAAGGAGAAGGTGAAATTTGAAATAAATAGGATATTGTACGCAAGAATCATTGAACTCATGAAGGAATCAGAGTGGATTGGTCCAATGGTAGTGAAATACAAGAATACACGAGTAATAATGATTTGTGTGGATCTGAGGAAGTTGAATGATGCATTTTTACATTACCCATTTCCAACACTATTCACAAATGAGGTACTAGAGAACGTAGGAGGCCAAGAGACTTACTCCTTCACATATGGATTCTCGGGGTACGATTAGACAAAAATTGTGTATGAATACCGATACAAGACTATTTTTTCGACAGAGTGGGAAAGTTATCAGTAAATGGGAATTACCTTTGGACTGAATAATGCCCCTGCAGTGTTTTCCAGAGTTGTGGTTGCAACGTTCAAGGAATTTATTCATAAGTTCCTAGAATTATATTTGGATGATTGGATTGTGTTCAGTCTACTGAAGGATCACATAGAAGTACTTGGGATAATGTTGGATAGGTTTAGACAGTGTCAAGTTTCGCTGAACTTGAATATATGTATTTTTTGCGCACCGTTTGGAATTTTTTTGGGCCATGTAGTCTACAAGCAGGGATTACTAGTCGATCCAATCAATATTGCGGTAATTATGGATTTATAACCACCTACATCGGTCAGAAAACTAAGGGAAACTCTGGGTCACACATGATATTATAGGAAGTTTATCAAATGTTATGTGTAGATCACAACACCAATGGAAAAGTTGTTAGAGAAGGAAGAAAAGTTCCAATGGAACGAGGACTATCAGAAGGGCTTGGACACCTTAAAGAAAAAACTTGTAACCACACTGATTTTGATATCTCCATATTGGAACAAGGAGTTCCATGTTCATGTAGATGCATCGTCGATAGCACTGGATGCAGTACTATCTCAACCATGGGAGGGAGACATAGATCACCCAATTGTGTTTACAAGTAGGAATCTATCAATACAATAGAAGAATTACACCACTAGAAAATGAGAAGGATTGGGAATGGTATATGCACTACAAAATTTCAGAAATTATTTATTAGGGTCTTACTTTAAGATGTACATAGACCATTTTGCATTAAAATACTTAGTGAAAAAGACAATGTTAGGGGGGGGATTATGGATATGGATATTGTTATTCCAAGAATACTATTTTGAGATTGTGGTGAAACCTGAGAAGTTGAATGCAGGATCAGATAATCTATCATGTATATTATCAGGAGAAGATGCAGGAAATTTAGATGACAACTTACCATATGCACAACTATTTGCAGTTAAAATGGTGGATAATTACTTCTTGGACATCAGGCAGATTATAAGTACAGGAATGGCTCCATCAGAAATGACAGTGGCGCAGAAGAAACAACTAGTAGTTAAAACAACATATTATCAGTTGATTGCAGGGAAATTATACAAGTTGGGAGTAGAAGAAATATTAAGATGATGCGTGTTGGAACATGAAATATCGATGATACTCGCAGAAGAACAAGACAAGATTGTAGGAGGACATTATGCAGGGAAAGCAACTGCACAAAATATTTTGTGCACAGGGCTCTAGTGGCCTACACTTCACAAAGATGCTAAGGAATATCATCAGTCATGCGATGTATGTCAAAGAGTGGGACAACCATCTAGGAGGGATGAAATGTCTTTACATCCACATGTGACCTTGAAAATATTTGATAAATGGGCCATAGACTTTGTGGGGCCAATCAACCCACAAGCAAGAAGATCGAGGGAAAGGTACATAATAACTGTGACAAAGTACTTGACAAGATGGGTAGAAGAAATACCAGTCCTAGACTGCACCGCGAAGATTGTTGCGAGGTTTTTGTTTGAGAATGTAGTCACATGGTTTGGATGTCCACACATATTACTCAATGATCAATTAACACACTTTTTGAACAAAACAATTACAACATTGATTGAGGAGTTTCAAATTCATCATCATAAGAGTACCCTGTATCATCCTCGGGACAATGGAATAGTGGAAGATTTCAATAATATCTTGGAGAATGCTTTGAAAAATATCTGCAACATAGGGAGAATGATCGAGACTTAATATTTCTTGCATTTTTATGGGCTTACAAGACTACAAATAAAAAGTTGGTAGTGCAGAAACCTTTCAAGTTGGTCTATGGGAAAGAAGCAGTAATGCCAATGGTTTTTATTCTACTTAGTCTGTGCATTGCAGCGATCACTGATCTTTTGGACTCTGGCGTAGTAGAGGAGAGACTATCACATTTAGTACAACTTGAGAAAGATTGGTTTGTCGTATGTTTACATCAGCAAGTTCAGAAGGAAAGAGAGAAGGCATGGCATGATAGACACATTAAACAAAAAAAGTTCCAAGTGGGAGACTTAGTATTACTCTATGAAAGTAAGTTTATGTAGCATTCAGGAAAGTTTAGAATGCATTGGTTAGGACCATATGTGATTCAACATGTAACAGAGACAAGTGTTGCGCAATTGGAAACCTTGAATGGAGAAATCCTTGGAGGAATGGTGAATGGAAGTCGGTTGAAACTCTATAGAGACATTCGACAATCTACGCATTAATATCGGATGCGCCAAACCACATGTATCATATAAACTATATTATAGTAGGAAGGAAAAACACATAAAAAACAAATTAAAAGTACAAAAGGGAAGAAAAGAAAATAAACAATAGATATAGAAAAGTAAAAATATTATAGAGTACAAAGGCATAAGAACTTTCTCAGAAGGAATGATTTTCATGCATCAGGATGAAACTGCACCAGTTAAGACAATAATCCACAGAAGGAAAAGACTATGACACAAGTAGATGTTAAAGTAGAAAAGTTGCACATTTTCGCACTAATAAGACCATTACAGGAATTAAAGCACGGAAACAACGATGATAATATGGTAATGACAGGTCATAAAGACGTCGTATAATATTAAATGGTAAAAGTCATCGGAAATCATGATAGATTGGAAGTACAAGGAAAAAATCACACAATGGATTTGGAAATAAAGATGCATTTATTTAACCATTCATCAACCTCGTTGGTAGATTAGACAAGTTAGTTTAGGTGTGAAGGGACATGCACAGTTGGAGAGGCACAAAATCAGTCAAAGGTCATTGAGCGTAAATCATTGTTACTAAGATTTGCATGAAAGAGAGATCGAACCAGATCAAACCAGAGCGAACCTGAGTGACTCGGATATGAGCTGCATCCATGCTAGAACAACCATAGAGAAAGTAAAGGAACCTGTCACACAAGACAATGGCCCCACCAAAAGTTGGAGCACCATCAACAGTGGCATGAAAGAAATAAAGAGGACTAGCAATTGCACCAAACGAAAAACAACATGAAAGAAATCAAGTACAACCAGTGGCATGGAAGCAATCAAAATGACCATCAGCATGATAGCAATCAAAACATATTTGTGTGCTAAGAGCGTACTGGGAACATGAGTGATAGTGCTAGAAACACAGGTGTGGGAAATAAGAATTGAGAAGTTGGGAATATTGAACCTATTAGAGGGTCCTCACTTCAAACACAACCTAGAAATAAATCTTTGTGTTAAAGTGTTGCTCAGCTGCGTCCATGGAGGGACATTATGTCTTGACCCACCAGTGTCAATTGATACTGCATTGATTGTGTGAATCACAGGGCTACCAAAATCTGGAGAGGATCCAACCACTTTATTCAACAAAGAAGGGGAGAGATCTCTATCAGAAGCAATGAAAGATAATTTCCACAGCTTCAGGGGGAAAAGGGGATTAGATGTCACGAACATCAATGATGACAGCGTTCATTTTGTGACGTAGGTATTGGTCTACAAATTTTTGCACAAATTTCGTAAGGAAGAAGTACCAGGCGCAATAATCACAACAACAGAAAAATGCTCAGAAGGGGTCCAAATGAACTAAGCGACCTTCTTGGTCAATCAATTTTTGATAGAATGTATTTAAGCCTAGGAGAAGGGTACCAAATTTCATTATGCTTGGTTGTTGATTTTGATTGCACTGTTAGGATGGCAGGAACCGGGCTATTACCAGTGCATGGGAACAACCGATAGAGGTAATATGCCCACACAGTATCCCAACTTATGGGATATGCCAAAAAAAAGAAGGCAACAAGACAATGATGTTACATTTTTTGTATACTTTAATAATATCAGGTATCTAATCAAACATACACCATGCATCTCAGCCGAGAAATTGGAAACCTACAAGGATATTGCACGATTCAAAGAAAGCATACACCATATGTACGTGCAAGCAAAGGACCCTGCACATCATTGGTTTCCAACCAACTATAGGTAGACAATAGATGATGTATGCATTATCGTGAATGATTGGGAAGATGGGTGGAAAACCCTAGCAGAAAAAATGGGGCACCCGAAAGATGAAGAAGAACAAGATAAGAGTGATGAAAAAATGGATGATGGGAAGGGGAATGACCATAACAATGGCACAAGAATCACACCTAGACCATCAACAAAAGAGGAACAACAAACAGTCCCCATGGAAAGAGTGAAACAAAAAGATAAGGGGAAGGAGCCAATAGGAGAGGTGTGCAAGAAGACTAAAAGCGCACAAGGAACCCCCAGTTTATAATTTGATCAATGACAACATGGACCGAATAGGATACCAAGTATGGGACGCCACAAAGGAATTCATTGAGGACGCGATAGGGAAACAAGCAAAGTAGCAACATAAGGTGTAGGATCAGTTGGAAACACTACAACAACTCTTGGAAGCAACAAGCATAACAAAAAAGCGCAAGTTAGAGGGAGGAACATCCAAAATTCTGGTGGAGGAAGAAGGGATTTCTCATCCAATGTTAACGAAGCTAGGAGTTGGGCACATAATGATACAAATTGAGATGGGCGCAATTGAGTTCTCAATGACAAAACTAAAAGAATAGGTGAAGGAGATAAGCCATCTAAACATAGTGGTTTCAAGGATGTCAATACACATATTGCAAAAATTGCAAATAGGCATGTTGCATGATATTAGGATGCAAGGAGATGAAGAACACCAAGAACTGACCAAAGTATAGGATGAAAGGGCTTAGTTGTAGAAACAATATGACACTGCACTCCAACAAAAGAGAGAAGTTGAAGGCAGATTGGAATAAGAAATGAAATATAAGAATGAGGTCGAGGAAAGGGTAAAGAAAACTCTCAAGGAAAAGGATGAAGCCGAAATTATAACGCAGAAAACACAAGCGGTCGTCCAGAAATTGTACAAGGAAATTTCGAAAGTCTCGATAGTAGTAGAGGCTACTATGGAAGAGAAAGCATTGAATATTTGATGGCATCCACCCAGGCACCTACCTCAGTAGGTCCCATGCCTGACCTCTCGGTCTTAAGGATCGTTCAAATTTCCCCCTCGAGCCAAAATGGATCTTCTGATTCCCACTGGAATCTCCTTCGAAATGGACCCACAGGTCTTTTCGGCACTTTACAGTCTTTAGGCCGGTCACTGTTCTTTTCGATGACAGAAGAATAGAGAATCGGATTTCGGGGTTTCCAAACTCCCGATGTCTCGACCTCCAATATCCCGATGTGCTCCTTTGTTGCCTTAGCCCCTCCTGGCTATGCCCTAGTCCATGTGACCGCTTTCCATAAGACCGCAGCCTTATATTCCCTCTCGTCGTGGTTTTGGACTTTCAAGTGCCAAAATGCACTTATCCTCAGGATCCGCGATCCGTCGAATCCCGACGTGCTCTTTACACACTAGCTCTCCTGCCTAGGCTCCTGGCCAATATGACCGTTATCCCCATGACCACAGTCTTACCTCTCGTCGGGGTTTTTGGCTTCAAAATCCTAATGCGCTCCAATTTTCGTTAGCCCTCCAGGCTAGACTCTTGGTCCACGTGACCTCCTCTATATGACCGCAGTCATACCTCCCATCGGGGTTTCGGACTTTCCAATGTCCAAATACATATGTCCTCAGGATTCGTGATCCCTCGAATCCCGATTTCCTGATGTGACGTCGGCTAGCAACTCTTGTCCGCCTTTAGCCTGATCAACAGTCGTGATTTCCTATGAGGCCAATGGCTCCAGATCTCCCTCGGAACTTCAGGGTTTCAAATGTTGAAAAACATTTGCTCACGGAACTACCGATCTTTCGAATCCCGGTTCCCCGCTATGCTGACAGTTGGCTCCCACAATGGCGCTTCCCTCCTTATCGGGGTTTCGGACTTCACGATTCTGAAATGCATAAACACCTTGTCACTAGGATTCCCGATATCCCGATGACCCAAATGCCGATAGACGACTTCCTGTCAGGACTTTCCCCGATGACTCTGATTGCTGCCACGCGTCCCCTCAAGATGGACGGTTCAGATTTCTCCTCGTGTTTTCGAGACTTCTGATGTCCCGATTTTCACGACCTCAGGAACTCCGATTTCCCGAGCGTCGATATCCCGATGTCTAGTGCCTAGATCTTCGGAATAGACGATCACATGACACACATCCTCTCTCAGATGGACGGCCCAGATTTGTATCAGGGTTTTCAAGGTGGACTTATCCGATCTCTTTTCCATAGGAATGTCGATATCCCGACTCTCGACGCCTCGATGTCCGCCACACATCTCCACAAATGGACGGCTTTGATCCTTCCCGGGACTTTTACCATGAAAATTCCCGATCTTCTGCTCTCGTGACTCCTGATTTCCCGAACCCCGACACCTCGATATCCCGATGCTTCTCGGGGTTCTTACTCTTCTCACGAGGGTTTAAACCTTGTGCAACTCCTGTCAAATCGGATGGCTGATGGGTAACTGATCAACGATCCAACGACTCACAACCCCTGGAGCTTAAACTCTGAATGCAGCCTTAACCTCCTTGCTTCTTTGGCAGATCCAACAGCTGGCGGGATTTTGCAAATCTTCTCCACAAGATCCTAACCGTCGATCTCTTCCTCTTTGATGTTTTCTACGGGGTGAACCCAGTATTCCTCTGTGAAAACTGGCCCTCCTGCGCGTAACTTTGCAACGCCTGTTCAAACACTCCACGGCACAAACTCCCTGTGCTTCCCTTCAATGAGCTTGGAAGCCTTGTCCTTCCTGAGCTTCACACAATTCTGAGTCTCCAAGAAGACTCTTGCGCGCACCCCTTGCGGCAATCCCCAAACACTTCCAAGTGTTGAGTTCTTTCGACTCTGCGCACGCCTGCAGCAGCAGTCCTTCAATGTTTCGCTCAGATTCACAACTAAGACTTTCCTTAGCCTGCGCACTCCTTGCACGAATCCTATAACCCAATTTCACTTCTGGGTGAACGAGAACAAGAGTTAAACTATCTGAGCCTTATGTCAATGCACTCCTTGCGGACGACTTCAACTTCACTCCTTGCAGGAATCCTTGCTCAGATAGAGAAACAATTGAAACTCATTTCTTCTACTTCCTTTCAGACTTCACTTAGAGCATGAAATCATATACACAACATATCAAAGCAAATGTATAATAGGAAGCAAACATTCATGAACATTATCAATCAACACACATACACAGAGAACAACACAACGCCATGAACTTGAATCAACTTCTTCTAATAATCCAAATAACTGTACATGGGTGTTTCTACATAGCTCTCTGCTTCTCTTCTATGCTCCAATGCTTCTAACTATGTTACAATGCACAATGAGGGTGTCTATATCACGTTTCCCTCTTGCACTTTTAAACAGTCTAATCTAGAATTAAATTTCTATCTACTTACATTAACTACTATAAATGCCTCCATCTACTTCAGACGAGAGTGGGGCACTCAAGGTCTGATTACATTATACCAAGGCACCTTCATTAAATGATCTCATTTATATTTGGTGCATCACTTCAAGGGAAAATTCAAAAATTTGGCTGGGCTTGTCCAGCTGTTCACTTGTATTCTGCGCTGGCTCGCTTGCTGTGGGAGATGCTCCTGCATCAATATTGGTGAAGTCACCAAATTATTTTGATCAAAGATTGAGGACCTATAGTTTCTAAGTACGTCAGGAACGCCACCAGAGGAAAGAGAATGAAGAGAAAGAACGACGATTAAAATCATCGCCAACATCAAGAAGGTGGAATAAGAGTGCACAAAACTCTACGACGAGAGTGCACAAATATGGATAGACTTGGTGGAAGATCCAAATATGAAGTTTGTCAAGGCCAAATTATGAGAAGCGCAGGAAAAGGCCCAACCAAATTCAAAGAGAATAAACACACTTCCACCAGTTGAACGTATGAAATCCATTTTGGCACAGAGATAGTCATACATGGAAGTGGAGAAGATGAGGGATCAACAGAAGATCCTTCAGTAGCGCTTAGGATCGTTGCAAGAAAAATCATTGAGGGTGATAGGCGAACTGGCCACTACACAAGGCAAGGTGAAACAAGTAGCCCATGAAGTAGAAGAAAATATTACATCCTTGACTGCGAAGGGGGTCGAAGAGATCGTAGAAACATAGGAAATGATACTAAAGGAAGTGGAGGTAGCTAAGGAATCCTCCCAAAATTTCATCGAATCATGGAGGAGAAGGAAACAGGCCTAAGTGGCCTGGGACAAGCCACGTGTGAGTGTTAGGGGATTGTTGGACATGCATGTTGGAAATAATGTATAGAAAAATCCTAAGTATAGAATAAGTGCATAGAATAAGAAGGAAGATTCGAGAGTGTGAAGTTGAGGCACAATTAGGAGTATAGTGCGCAGAGAGAAGAATAAAGAAGAGAATAAAGTAGGAGAAGAAAGAGGGAAAAAATGAAGGAGACAAACCGATGTGCTAAAGATAGAAGGACATGAAAAAGTAGGAAGAACAATAGTCAAAGTGAAAAAGAAACATGCAAACGAAAAAGCAGGTGAAAGCAGCCCGAATAGCAAGTTAACTTGAAGTTATCATGTATGGTAATAGGATTTTTGGGATGAGCAAAGTAGGGTTTTGAGCTCTAGAATTCATATATAAATATGTAATGGGTTGGGAGATTAGGGGTTTTGTTCTACTGATTATGAGATTTATTCTCAAGCGGTACTAAGGAGACGATGTAGAGAGAGAGAAAGGCATGCACTGCAAAGTGGCTAGGCTAGGAGAAGAAGAGGATAACCATGATGTATCTTTGTAAGCGCAATGTGAAATCCTGAAGCAATCACCAAACACATAATAAAGAAGCTAGTCGTTGTGGTCTTACCCCAGATTTGGGTGAACCACGTTAAATACTGTGTTGAATGTATTTTGTATGATTGTTTATGGAATCTGTTGGGATGATTATTAGATTAGAATTGTCTTATGTGTAATCATTGCGCAATTTTTACCACTGTTACAGTAATGGGTTTATGTTGTACTCTGGAATATAATGGTAATATGAATCTGAATTCACTAAGTAGCTAACGAAGAAAAAAGACAAAACAACATGCACAGGGACAATAAGTAAGAATGAATAGAATAATCACCTCCCATTCCCTCACTACTGCAGAAACCTAGTTCCTGTAGTCCCAATAGATACCTCGAGTGAAACTTCATCTACACATGTAGGTGATGTCGAAAGGGTCGGTGTCTGAAGGGTTTTGTTGGTAAAATATAACACAAACCTAGGGTCTTACAACCATGCGTAGCACCAACAAAGAGTAATGGGAATTCGAAGGACACTGGAAAATGGTGCGAGTTCCACAAAATCCCTTGGCATAATACTAATGAATGTCGCTCCAAATAGTTATTGTTGGCTGAGACAAAATCCCCATAGTCAGATGTTGACTCATACTCTAATTCTGAGCCAGAAAAGGGAACACAGATCATTGATGCATAACCTTGTGTCACCATCGCTACCATAAAAGTCCAACCAGAAGAACTAGAGGATCTTGAAGAAGAGGAGCATATTTTCCACTCACAGATGTGGGCGAAGGGAACCCCATTCGATTTCATTTTTTACAATGGTAGCCAGAAGAACCTGATATTAGCAGAGGTTTAACTTGACAACGACGCAACATTCACAACCATACACCATCGGTTGGCTCAACTAGGGATGGGACATCCACGTCAGCCAACAATGTCACCTGCACTATGACATCAAACCCTTCAAAGACGAGGTATTGTGTGATGTTTTCCCACTTGAATTTTGTGATGTTTTTCTAGGACAAAAATATGTGTAAGCGTCATGTTTTTTATGAATCTAGACCCTGTAGTGTCATTATTACTTTGGGAGATCAACTCTACAGGGTACCGGAGGTAGTCCCAAATACTACGATCTCTTTGATCTCTGCGAAGAAGTGAAGAAAGGTGGTTTTTCATATAGGTAGATTTATCCTCTGTATGGTTCAATCAGAAGGTGAACAGAAGGTTACTGCAACCGCCAAAACCTGTTCACGGGGTCTCTCTGCCCATCAACAACAAGTGGAAAGAATAGTCGAGGAGTACAAAGACATATTTTCCTTGCTTATTAGGGTTCCTATGCACTGTGAGGTAAAGCACTCAATTGATCTAACACCCGATGCTCCTCTGTCTAACGGTCATGTATACAACCATTCTATTATGGAGAATGAAGAAATCAAATGGAAGATCCAAGAAATAATTTTGAAGGGCCACATAAGACCAAGCTCCTCACCTTGTAGGAGCCCAATTATTCTAATACAAAAGGACGGGGCATGGTGATTTTGTATTGATTACGGATCCCTGAACAAGATCACAGTAAAAAACCAATACCCAATTCCACGGATTGATGATCTTCTCGATCAACTCAAGGGAGCCAAGTTTTTTAGTAAAATTGATATGAAGTCAGGTTACCACCAAGTGTTGATTGAGCAAACTGATGTGTGGAAGACATCCTTCAAGTCCAAAGAAGGCCTCTTTGAGTGGTTGGTCATTTGTTTTGACTTGACTAATTCCCTAACCACATTCATGTGGATGATGGATGTTATATTACGACCATTCACAAACTCCTTTGTGGTTGTATATTTGGATGACATCCTCATCTTCAACAAAGCTTGGGAGGAACATTTGGAGCATATTCAGCAGGTATTGGGCACCTTGCGATAGCACAAGTTATATGTAAATTTGGATAAGTGTTCCTTCGGCATGGAGAGAATCCAATATTTGGGATACATCATGGATGAACAGGGTGTACATGTGGATCTATCCAAAATCCAATTCATTCATGATTGGTTGGCCCCGAAAACAATGATCGAGCTATACAACTTCTTGGGCCTTTCTAACTTCTACCGGTGGTTTGTGTTGGGGTTCTCTCATATCGCTTGTAACCTAATCCAAGTGACCAAGGGTGGTGCAAAGAATAATTTTGTGTGGACCACGCCCCAACAGAAACCATTCGAGGATATGAAATCCCTCCTCTATTCGGAACCAGTCCTCATTCTTCCTAGAATGACCATTTGAGATTGAGATAGATGCTTCAGATTATGCTATCGATACAGTCCTCACTCATCATGGGAATCTGGTAGCCTATCACAGTCAAAATCTGTCTGATGTTGTTTGAATATAACTCACCTATGACAAATAGATGTACTCCATTGTTTAGACATGTCGACAATGGAAGCATTACATTATGGGGAAGGAAACGATCCTCCATGATGATCACAGGCCTCTACAGTTCATGCAGACACAAGGAAAGTTACAAAATGACCACCATCAGAATTATTGTACGTACATGTAGCAATTCCACTTTAATATCAAGTACAAGAAGGGTAGCACCAACCATGTCGTAGATTTTCTCAGTCGACCCCCAGTGGCAGCGCTAACCACAATTCTCAACTCCTTTGTACATGAGACATCTGGATGGCCACAATTATACAATAATGACTCTGAATTTTCTATTGCCTATCAAATATTGAGCGCGGGAAAAATAATTCCCAATTTTCAACTCCAGGATGGAATATTATTCCATCTGAGCCACCTCTTTGTTCCTTCAAGCGAGCACGCAAAGATGATGTAGAAATCTCGTTATGTTTGAGCAACGAGACATTTTGGTGTAGAAAAGACAGTTGCAGTACTACATAATCATTTTTCTTGTTTGAAGCTTCGACAAGATGTTCACAAGTACATCAAATCTTACATCACCTACGCCATTGTTAAGCCTGCCATCAAGAAATAGGGGCTATACACCACTATGCCTACTCCAGATAGGCATTGGGAGTCCATCTCCATGGACTACATGTCTTATCTGCCTTCAACCAAGCATGGGAATGAATTCTTCTTCGTAGTCATCGATCAATTCTCTAAGATGACAATTTTGGCACCTTGCAAGAAGAGCATCACAGTCAAGACCACCACCAAGCTCTTCTTCACACATGCTGATCCAGATTTATGAGTGGAACGAAATAAAAAACAAACTGAATACAATAACATAGAGATACAGAGAACAATAACAGATATCCAGTGAACAATAACTTCTATTGAATAAATAAAATAGGTTGAAACTGTAAAACTACAGAACTAGAAACAACTTGCCCGAATGGTGGTAGCTATCTCTAAGAAGAGATGTGGATGCTACATGCATCCATCTGAGCAGAATGATTACAATGAGGCTCTAGAGGCCTTTTTAAAATTACTCATGAATTCCAAAACCCTAGACATCCAAAAACCTAACCCTAGGAGATGAAACGCCAAAAGTTATATGGGCTCTGATGAGTAAGTTGGTACCTCAACTTCCCGGGGTCATAAATTTTTCATACGACCTCCATTTTAGGCATGTGATAACCTGTTGGAAAGGTATTTTCAAGAACTACACATTATTCCATCAAAATTTGACTTCGCCTATAGTTTGACTGTGACAAGCCAAAACAAAACCATTGTTTAAGGCTCCAAAACAACCCTGGAAGTATAGAAAGATGCACTGACATGAAAACTTCCAAAATAAGTCAGTTGGAATAGGTGGGCATCCACCAATATCCACTTGGATGTTGTGTAGGGCTTTATGATAGCTCTGAAAATGCAGAACCCACAATTACAAAGAAATATCATCATTATAGATAAACATGTTGAACTAAAATTGTCAAGAGGAGCCAATTGGAATAGGTGGGTGGCCACCAATATCCACCTGGATTAGTCCTCCCCCATTAGGAAGCAATAGTATCCATTGCATTGAGTTCCCCCATCAGGTGAGGAATTTTTTGTTGAATTTGGCCCTGGGTGAACCACTTGATTTGGTGCAGGAGTTTCCCTTCCTTGACAACCCGATAAAGTTGGATCCTTTGTTGGTGAGTGCCCTTGACCTATGTGTCCACGATCTGATCAGTGGATGCATGTTCCATGCAGTCAGGGTTGAGCTCTATTGGTCTCATTTTTTTTGCAATATCTGAGGTGTCCAATAATGGTGGAAAATATGACTGGAGGAGGTACACATTTAACATTGGGTGCAAGCCAAGGAAGGGGGGAGTGTTGAGCTAAAAAGCACTGCCACCCACAACCTTGGTGATAGTGTAAGGCCCATAGTGAAGTGGACGGAGCTTTTGACGGGGCCCTGTAAGGCGTTCTTTCTACAAATGCAACCAGACCTTGTCTCCCACCTGAAACTTGTGTGGTACTCGGTGTTGATCATGGTGCTACTTGTACTTAGCATTGGATTTCTGCAATATATCATGGGCATGTTGGTGGATGTGATTAATCTTCTCAATGAATATGGTGGCTTTGTCGGCCTCATACTGAACATGAGAAGATTTTTTTTTTGTAGTTTCCAGAGGTAGTGCAACATCAATGGGACCCAATGGTTGGAATCCCAGCGCCACCTGAAATGGGCTATGGTTGGTGGAGATATGGAGAGCCTTGTTGTAGCTGTGATGAAAATAGGGAAGATTCTCATCCCATGTATGTGGATGCTTAGAGTTATACATGTGCAATATGTGCACAATCATATGATTGACGATCTTTTTTTGGCCATCAGTTTGAGGGTGGAAGGTAGTGGATTTATTGAGCTTGGTGTCCAACAGTGACCAGAGACTCGACCAAAATGTGACGAGGAGTATGGTGTCCTGATCAGAGATGATGGTTTTTGGTATCCCAAAATGTACCCACACTTGTTCAAAGAAGAGCTTGGAAATATATGCCATTGTGATTCTCTTCTTGCAGGATTTGAGAATGGACATCTTTGAAAACCGATCAACCACCACAAATACGCAATCACTGTCTTTCTTGGTGGATAGAAGGCCAGACATGTAATCCATCGAGATCAATTCCCAAGGACTCTTGGGAGGAGGAAGAAGGGTGTATAATCCTTGCTTCTTGATGGTTGTCTTGGCATTGGCACATGCAGTGCAAGATCCGATATACTTGCTGACATCATTTCGAAGTTTTTGCAAATAAAAATGTTTATGTAGAATGACCACAATTTTCTCCATGCCAAAATGTCATGTCATCCCACTGTAGTGAGCCTCCAAAATCAACTTTGCACACTCACTTGCAGGAACACAGAGGTGGCCCATATGGCATAATAGTCCATCCTGAATGTGAAAATTGGTGATATTTGCACCTGTACCCAAGAGCCGATAGGTGGTGGTGAAGTCAAGATCTTGCTGATAAAGTTGGGGCAACTCAGATGCCTCATGCCCAAAGGATCATGGTGATGAGTGCAGCCACGAGAGGTCGACTAAGGAATTCAATGACACAATTTTTGCTCCTTGTCTTATAATCAATGTTGAGATGTAACTGTTGCAGGTATGTGGACCACTTATGATGGCGTTCGTTCTAGAACTTCCCATGTGTTCATATGAACTGTAGAGGCTTTTGATCAGTGTGTATGATTGTCTCCTTTCCCATAATGTAATGTTTCCATTGAAATAAATCTTGTGCAATGGAATACATTTCCTTGTCATAGGTGGGGTATTTATAGACATTATTTGAGAGTGTCTCACTATGATATGCTATCGGATGACCGTGCTAAGTGAGAACTACTCCTACAACATAGTTGAATGCATCAGTCTCAATCTTGAACAGTTGTTGCAGATCGCGTAAGGAGAGTATTGGAGCTGAGCATAAGCAATCCTTCAGATCATCAAATGTTCTTTGTTGTTCCTTCCCCCACGTGAAATTTTCCTTGCCACCACCCTTGGTCAGTTGGCTGAGGGTCCATGCAATATGGGAGAATCCCAACACAAACCATCGGTAAAATTTGACAAGTCTCGAAACGATATGAAGCTCGGTTAGTGTGGTCAAGGTTGGCCAGTCACGGATGACTTGGATCTTAAATGGATCCCAATGTACCCCATGCTCATCAATAATGTATCCAAAGTATTGGACCATGTTCATGCCAAAGGATCATTTTTCCAAGTTGGAATATAACTTGTGATGCCACAGAGTGCTCAAAACCTGTTGAATATGTTTCATGTGCTCCTCCCAAGTTCAGTTGAAGATGAGCATGCCATCCAGATATACCACCACTAAAGAGTTGGTGAAGGGTCTCAATACATCATCCNGATGCCAAAGGATCATTTTTCCAAGTTGGAATATAACTTGTGATGCCACAGAGTGCTCAAAACCTGTTGAATATGTTTCATGTGCTCCTCCCAAGTTCAGTTGAAGATGAGCATGCCATCCAGATATACCACCACTAAAGAGTTGGTGAAGGGTCTCAATACATCATCCATCAACCTCATGAAAGTTGTTGGTGCATTTGTTAAGCCAAAGGGCATGACTAACCATTCGAAGAGACCTTCTTTAGATTTGAAATTTGTCTTCCACACATCAGTCAGTTTGATGGGAGCCTGGTGGTATCCAGACTTTAGGTCAATCTTGTTGAAGAATTTTTCCCCCTTGAGTTGGTCAAGAATTTCATCAATTCATGGAATTGGGTACCAGTTCCTGACTGTGATTTTGTTTAATTCTCTGTAATCAATGCAGAGCCGCCAAGTCCCATATTTCTTCTGCACTGGTACAATCGGGCTTCTGCAATGGGAGGAGTTGGGTATGATGTGCCCCTTTTGAAGCATCTCTTGGATCTGACACTTGATTTCATCATTTTCCATCAGCGAGTGATGATAAACTGGTCCATTAGGTAGAGGTGCACCGAGGGTTAAATCAATTGGATGCTTGACTTGGCAGTGCATCGGTACCCCGATGGGTGAGGAGAAGATGTCTCTGTACTCTTCCATGATCACGTCCACTTGCTTCTACTGAAAAGAGAGGCTATTTTTAGAGGTCATAGATGTGGCAGCGAACTTCTGCTTACTGTGAGAACAGATCACAAAGAAGACAAACTTCTTGGTCTATGAAATGACCTTACTACATTTCTTAGTAGAGATTAAAGAAATAGCGGCATGTAGTGCTACCTATGGTATCATGTACAATTGTCTACCCAAAGTAATAATAACATTGCGAGGTCTAGACTCATACACAACATGTCACTTCCAAAAATATGGATGTCCTAAAAGAACATCATAAACTTCAAGGGGATAAATATCACACAATTCCTCATCTTTGAAGGGCTTGATGTCGTATGGAAGACGACATTATTGGTTGACGCGAATATCTCTTCCTTGGCAAAGCCAGCTGATGGTGTAGGGAAGGTCCAACTACTTGATGACCTCTACTCAGATCAGTTTCTTCTGACTGCTGCTATCGACAATGAAATGAAGCAGAACCCCCTTTACCCACATCTGTGAGTGAAAGAGGCGTTCCCCTTCCTCTGGTTCACTTGGTTGGACTTTGGTGGTAGCGACAGTGGTGCTGGTTTTGGCATCGATAATATGCTTCCCTCCTTCTGGATTTGATTCAAAGTCATAATCTGCCTCTGACTTGAAAGCTTTCAGCTCGACCACTAGTGACTACATGGAGTGACATTATCCGGTGTTGTGCCAAGGTATTTTATGGTATTCACACCACTTTCTCGTGTCCTTCTTCGACTTATCATTACCCTTCTTGGGTTGCAGCTTGGAATGGTTGTACTGAGAGTGTCCATCTTTGCTATGTCCCTTGTTTTGTGGGTTGGGGTCGCCTTTGCCCTGCTTCGTCTATGAGGAGTTTTCATATCCAAAATCTCGTCTCTTCTTCTTAAATTTTTGCTCGATCTTGATAGCATATATATAATCCGCACCCAATGATGCAATGTCCAGAAACTCCATTTCTGTTTGAATGTATCTACGTAGAAAACCACAGTATTTGAGCACGATATGTCATTCAGATACTTTGATACCCAATTTGGTGCGCAGAGTATGGAAAATATTGGTGAAATATGGTGTTTTCTGGTCCCTTTCCTGATGCGGCATGGTCCATCTTATGTACTGGTCCTCGTAGCTTCCAACAAGGTATTACTATACTTTAATGGCATCCCTGAAGGAATCCCATGTGGGTTTGACCACAAATATTGCATATTTCTCTATTTCCCTTTGCTCAAAGTAAGTATCCCACCAGTCCTTAATGTGGGGGATGGCCTTGAGGAGTGCAAAAGTAATATTTTCCCTATCAGAAAAATTGTGGACTGAAAAATACCCTTCAAGCATATTCAACCATTTATCTACAGTATCTGCATCTAGCAGTCCTTCAAATAATGGAATATAAAAATTTACTTGTACCTTGAATGGGGTTGCGCGGTCGCTTGATGAAGATGTGTCCCCTTTGGGAAGTCGCCAAAGGATCTATGCAAAGTTGTCCATCATTTTGTTCCTTTGTCGCGCAAGGTCCTCGAACAATAGTTTAAAAGGATCTCATGCTCCATCATCTTTCTTCTCGTCCCCCATGAGTTTTTGTCAGGCTTGGCATGACTGATCTTGCAAAGGCTGGTTCAAGCCCCAACTTCTTGTACCCAGATCTTGTCAGGGACATGCACGAAGAAAAATAAATGAAGAGCATACCGCTTTGATACCACTAATCAAGATTTATGAGCGGAAGGAAATAAAAAAACATGTTGAACACAATAACATAGAGATATGGAGAACAACAACAAATATTCATTGAACAATAACTTCTATTGAATAAATAAAATAGGTTGAAACTGTAAAAATGCAGAACTAGAAACAACTTGCTCGAATGGTGGTAGTTAACTCTAAGAAGAGATGTGGATGCTACGCGCATCTGTATGAGAAGAATGATTACAATGATGCTCCAAAGTCCTTTTTAACATTACTCATGAATGCCAAAACTATAGACGTCCAAAAACCTAACCCTAGGAGATGAAATGCCAAAAGTTATGTGGGCCCCGATGGGTAAGTTCGTACCTCAACATCCCAGGGTCATAAATTTTGCATACGACCTCTGTTTTAGGCATGTGATAGCCCATTGGAAAGGTTTTTTCAAGAAATACAATTTATTTTTTCAAAATCTGGCTCCATCTACAATTTAATTGTGGAAAGCCAAAAAAAAACAATGTTTAGGGCCCCAAAATGGCCCTGGAAGTACAGAAAGATGTACTGACATGAAAACTTCCAAAATAATTCAGTTGGAATAGGTGGGCGACAACCAATATCCACCTAGATGTTGTGTAGGGATTCATGATAGCCCCAGAAGTGCATAACCTACAATTACAAAGAAATGTCATCATTACAGAGAAACATGTTGAACTAAAACTGTCAAGAGGAGCAAGTTGGAATAGGTGGGTGGCCACCAATATCCACCTAGATCACATGTTTGGGTTCATTTTGGACTACCACAAATTATTATATTTGATCGAGACAGTAGGTTCCTAAGCACCTTTTGGTCCATCATATGGTTGATGATGGACACCAAGATGACCAAATCGACTGCCTTCCACCCACAGACCGGTGGACAAACAATGGTAGTCAACAAGATGATTGTCCATATCCCGCATGTTATCACATATTTTTACGGGGGGCGTTTTCCCTTAGAAGTTGGCCATTGGGTGACCAAATGTGAAAGAAGGGGTTTAAAAAACCCATAAATTTGTTTTATCCAAGGTCGAGGCACGCACTCTTCTGGTCGGTAAAAGTCCAATCAAGAAAAGGCTCAGTCTCGACTGTCCGATCCAGCAGGGCGCGTGGCACCAGATCTGAACCATGGAAAAAATCATTTCAGGAAGGCTGAAGTAAGAAACACCGATGGTCCGAGGCCCTGAAATGTCGATGTCCTGGGTCCCGAAATGCCGATGTCCCAAGTCCCAAAAATCTGATGGTCTGAGGTCATCTGGGCTGTCAGTTTCAAAGGGACGCATGTCATCCGATCCGCAGAATCACGATTTCAGGAGTCAGAGGTTTCAGCATGAAGGCTCAAACTCCCAAAACGCGAAATCGTGAAGCGCTCGAGGAGTGGGCCCAGGGTTACAGCCTGTGGTCAGGTGGAAGGCAGTGCCAAGAGGAAAGCGCCCATAGTGAGGAGCCTCAGCCATCAGATGCATAGTAGATCCGACCGTCAATCTGACAGGGCCATTTCGCAATATTAGGTATCGGGAGATTGTAGTCATGTGATGTGAAAACCCATGAAATGAAAAATCTTGATGCGCCCTTCGAAGTTTAGCGTTGGATCATGACCCGTGGTCTCATGCAGGTAAAGGTGCACAATTCACAAGGTTTGTGCCAAAGAGAGAAGGTGCCCGCGTTTGTTACAAAGTGAAACCGTCGTGGTTTCAAAATCATCGGGTGAGCTTAGCAGTCCGCCAGCAGCGCACAGCAGCCCCTGGGCATTTAGCCTTGTTGCGATCCGAAGAAGAAGCAATAAATGAAAGAGGAGTGGTGGTTGAAGTTTCAACTCACTCCATAAATGAAAATCATGGAGGTTCTAGTTGTAGAGACAGAGTTGTTAGCCAGAGCCCCCCTCAATGGTCTTTTTCCTGCAAGGCCCATGCTGAGTTAAGGTGGCGTATGAAAAAGGAATACTTGCACAGTCTGACTGAGAAGATGTCGCGCCATGGAAGTTTGATCACGTCTCTACTGGGCAAATTTTGGAGTATATCTATAGAGTTCTATTATTTTGGGAGGGGTTGATGGTTGAGCTAAGCTCCCGTATTGTAAAGTTTTAATTAAGCCTCTGGTTCTCTGGTTATGTGTTTCCATTTGAGACTTCTTGTTTAATGATAGACATCTTTCTTATCATCTATTTTTCTTTTGATGTTGAAGACTCGGGCATGGGTGATCCATTCGAGTTGTTGTGACTGTATTGTAATGTATGTTTGACTGCAATATTGTTATGACGTTTTCAGTTTCCTGAATTTTTGGGTTCAAGAAGATCTTATATTCGAAGCTTTTCCTCCTTAGGTTGTTGGAAGACCCGATGTCCATAGCAGACCTCCACATTTCCTCACCAGTTTTCCCCCCTACTCACCCTTTACTACAATTTACTGATTGAATTTAAATCAAGACCTCACCTTCTCACGCATTGTCTGGTCCAGATTTCTGAGTTAAAGCGATATTTTCTTGAGTCTGCGCCCATTTGACCCCCTTTAATTTATTCATTGTGACATAAAAGTTGATGGGTATTGGGCTTACCTCTTTCGCAATCCAAAGGTGACTTCTAGTGCTAACATTTCTGGCGTCGTTGTCGAGGAACGAATTGAAGACTTTTCCCTGGGTAGAACGACAACGAGATTCTGATTATGAAGGTGCATCAGACATCAGAACCATTGAAGATTGCAAATTGCACCTGGAGACTCCATAATCCAAGACTCCACTAGGGAGGACCCTGTTGACATAAAGATGATCATACCGAAGGGGAAGACCAAGTATCAGTTTAGGAGCTTGCTTCATGAAATCTTGTTTTTCTTTATCAACTCATTTCTCTCTTTCCCTTTACATATAAAGAGGATTATCCTTTGCCTTTTATATTCAGATGACAATAAGCCTTCCTTCAGTCATCCATCCTTGGAAGAAGAATACCTACCCTCTTCTTGTGTTGTAGATGTCAACCCTGTGTCTTCACTTCAGGCTATTCATAAAAGTGAAATATGTATTGCATCTCCTCTTGAAATTGATCAGCCTTGTAGCCCTGAGGAGGTTGAAAACAATTCACAATCTTATCAAATCTTGTTACCCTCTGTTATTCCTGTTGAGCCTTGCCATCAACTCGTTTATCCTCATGATCAGCCCACTGCTTTTCAAATTAAAATCATAAATAATTTGTTTAAACCTTTGAGTCTACCACATCACCTTAACCCTTATCCTCCTGATTCCTTTGAGTATATTCCTCGATTTTCTGGAGAAGACCATGTTACAGCCGAGAGGCACTTGGGGGCCTTTGAGAACTTTGTTGACCAATTCGAGATTGTTCATGAGGATGTTACCATGAGGTTATTCTCACACTCTTTGTCTAGAGATGTTGTTGTGTGGTTTATATGTCTAGAAGTCGGTTCTATTGGCTCCTGGACTGAGATATGCCATGAATTTTTAAAGTGTTGGGGTGAGAACAAGTCCTTGGATTAGTATTGGTTTGATTTTAATGCCTTGAGGAGAGGGGAAGAGGAATCCTTGGTTGTCTTCAACAGGATATTTTACATCGTTTATCATAGTATGCCTGTGGAGATCAGACCCACAGAGGCTACTTCCATGGTGTACTATGTCATGGCTCAACATCCAGAGCTTGTCCTTCTCTTGAGAGAAAGGAAATCTTCATCGTTAAGACATTTGTTTGAAGATGTTGTAGAGGTCGAATAAAACATCAGGGCTAGAAAGTGGGTTCATACGCAGGCATATCTTGAAAATTTGCATGAGCAAGAAGATTGTCCATCTGTTTCAGATTCTGAGGAAGAAGATAGTGAATATGAATCATATTTGGAACAACAACGAGGAAGTGGGTGTGATTCACATTTGGAATCAGATTCTTCAATAGTTATAGGTTTTTCGATGGGTAGGAATGCATATCAATCTTATGATTAGTTTCCAAAACATTTTGAGCATGTAGCAGTGGTTGATTGCATAGATAACTGTGTGTTCTTGGTTGATCATAGTTTTGATGTTCTAAATCCTGTTGCACCATTATCTTGTGACCATTCTTACGAGGAAGAGACTACAACTTTTAATGATCAAGAGTTGGTTTCAAAAGAGCAAGGAGGGCATTTATTTGCAAGAAGAGATAATTTTACAAAGGAGCAGTCTGGTCTTCTAAAGTAGCCAAGATTCTGTCACATTATTCATGATCATGTGGCCATACATATGGAGTCATACGTCTCAGATGTTATGAAGTTTTCAAATGGAATTATTTCACCGATGCTCACGGGTGAGTATGATTTCATGAAAGGTTTCCAAGACCAAACTATAGATCCTTTTCCTTTATTCATTAAGGAAAAGCATTGGGTGAAAATCAACTATCCTGGACTCGCAGAAGACACATAACAACATGTACAGGAGGAACAATTTATCTCTTGTCCAAAGCCTGACAGTGAGCAAGCATTGCCTGGGACCAGTCAGCCTGCATCGACTTCTCATCCACTTGTGCCTACCAGAGATGTTCATCCATGTGTGAGCAGCTGTGTAGCAGAGCAGGTTGTTTGTTATAAATTTTTTGGAGTTTGTCGCTTGGCCTATGAGCCTGTGAAGGAATACATGGAGTTGTATTTCCTTCATGTTTCGAAGTTGCCCAACTTCATCCTAACCTCAACATTAGGAGGAAAGCTGAAGAATGTAACCGTTCTACTGTCACAGTTGCATTATCTTTTATCAATCATCGACAAAGTAAAGGAGCTTCCAGTTAAGAAGTTACTTGAATGGCTATGGTGGAAGTTTGTGTTCACCTAGCGTTGTGTAAAAATTCATTAGTTTAGGACTGTACATAAATAAGCTCCCAAGAGCAAGTGTGTTTATTTTTTTTTTACTTATCGGCTTTTATTCCTCGGCAGGGTGTTTGGAGCTCGACTCCATAGCCCAACAGAAGGCGACTGGAACTGCAAAAAGAGATCTTATAGCCTCGCAGGGAAGACTATATCCCCCATGGAGCCTAATGTTATCACATATTTTTGCGGGGGGTGTTTTCCCTTAGAAGTTGGCCATTGGGTGACCAAATGTGAAAGAAGGGGTTTAAAAAACCCACAAATGTGTTTTATCCAAGGTCGAGGCATGCACTCTTCTAGTCGGCAAAAATCCAATCAAGCACGGGCTTAGTCTCGGCCGTCCGATCTAGCAGGGCGCGTGGCACCAGATTTGAACCACGGAAAAATTATTTTCGAGAAGGTTGAAGTAAGAAACGTCAATGGTCCGAGGTCCCGAAATGTCGATGTCCCGGGTCACGAAATGTTGATGTCCCAAGTCCCAAAACGCCGATGGTCCGAGGTCCCGAAATGCTAATATTCATATGGGTCGTCAGTTTCAAAGGTACGTGTGTCATTCGATCCGTGGAATCGTGATTTCGGGAATCGAAGGTTTCAACGTGGAGCAAGGCACAAACTCCCAAAACACGAAATCACGAAGTGCTCGAGGAGTGGGCCCAGGGTTACAGCCTGTGGTCAGGTGGAAGGTGGTGCTAAGAGGAAAGCGCCCATCGTGAGGAACCTCGGTCGTCATATGCATAGCAGATCTGATCGTCAATCTGACAGGGCCATTTCGCAATATCGAGTATCGAGAGATTGTAGTCATGCGATGTGAAAACCCCCGAAATGCGAAATCTCGATGTGCCCTTCGAATTTTGGCATTGGATCATGGCTCGTGGTCTCATGCAGGTAAAGGTGCAAAATTCACAAGGTATGTGCCAAAGAGCGAACGCACCCGCGTTTGTTACAAAGTGAAATCGTCGTGGTTTCAAAATCATTGGGTGAGCTTTGCAGTCCACCAGCATCACACAACAGCCCCTGGGCATTTAGCCTTGCTGCGATCCTGAGAAGAAGCAGTAAATGAAAGAGTACTAGTGGTTGAAGTTTCAACTCACTCCATAAATGAAAAGAATGGAGGTTCTGGTTGCAGAGACAAAGTTGTCAGCCAGAGCCCCCCTCGATGGTCTTTTTCCTGCAAGGCCCATGATGAGTTAAGGTGGCGTTTGACAAAGGAATACATGCACGGTCTGACTGAGAAGACGTCGCGCCATGGAAGTTCGAGCACGCCTCTGTTGGGCAGATTTTGGAGTATATGTATGGAGTTTTGTTATTTTGGGAGGGGTCAATGGTTGAGCTAAGCTCCCATATTGTAAAGTTTTAATGAAGCCTCTAGTTCTCTGGTTATGTGTTTCCATTTGAGACTTCTTGTTTAATGACAATCATCTTTCTTATCATCTCTTTTGCTTTTGATATTGAAGACTCGGGCATGGGTGATCCAGTCGAGTTGATGTGATTGTATTGTAATGTATGTTTGACTGCAATATTGTTATGACGTTTTCAGTTTCCTGAAGTTTTGGGTTCAAGAATATCTTGTATTCGAAGATTTTCCTCCTTAGGTTGCTGGAAGACCCGATGTCCATAGCAAACCTCTACATTTCCTCACCAGTTCTTCCCCCTACTCACCCTTTACTACAATTTACTGATTGAAGTTAAATCAAGACCTCACCTGCTCACGCATTGCTTGGTCCGGATTTCTGAGTTAAAGCGATATTTTCTTGAGTCTACGCCCATTTGACCCCCTTTAATTTATTCATTGTGACATAAAAGTTGATGGGTACTGAACTTACCTCTGCCGCAATCCATAGGTGACTTCTAGTGCTAACATCGTGAATGTATAATTCCAAACATCCACGCACATGGGATGAAATCCTTCCTTATGTTCAACATAGCTACAACAGAGCCCTCCACAACTCTATTGGCCACAACCCTTTTCCGGTGTGCTTGAGGTTCCAACCGTTGTCCCCCATTGACGTAGCTTTTCCCATTGCAGTCGCACAGGAAGAGTCCTCCCATGCTTAGACAAAGGTTGATTAGGAAACCAAATTTGTTGAGCGCATCCAACACATCCAACAACAAGTTCAGGATATTGTGCAGAAATCCAATGCCAACTACAAGCAGCGCCACAATCAACATCGGGTGCTGCACAAATTTCAGGTGGGAGATAAGGTCTGGTTTCATTTGTTGAAAGAGTGCTTCACAAGACCCCATCGGAAGTTGCGCCCACTCTGATACGGGCCTTACACCATCACCAAGGTTGTGGGTGAGAATGCTTTAGAATTAAGTATTCCTCCTTTCCTTGGATTGCACCTGGTATTTAATGTGGAACTGCTCCGACCATATTTTCCACTTCTCCTTGACACTTCGGATGCCGCCGAGCAGTTGGCACCTACAGAACTTAATCCTTCCTACATCGAACATGCGACATTTGATCAGATCATGGCAACCAAGACAAAGGACACCCTCCAACAGACTATCAAACTCTATCAGGTTGTCAAAGCAGGGCAATTTCTTCATCAGGGCAAGTGGCTCGCCAGGAGTTAGGTTCAACAAAAGTTTTTTCATCTAATGCAGGCACTTGACGCAATGGATACCATTTTTTGCTAAGGGGGTAGAAATGATCCAGGTGGATATTGGTGGCCACCCACCTATTCCATTGGCTCAAAGACCAATTTCTATTTTGACAATTTATTTCCTAGTTTTTCAGGTCCTAAACTTTCAGGGTTCTTTTGAGGCCCTAAACAACGTTTTTTGGGCCCACCACAGTCACACTGTAGGATTTAGCTAGAGCATGACGACAACATGTGTATTCCTCGGATAGTTCTTTCTAATGAACTATCATGCACCTAAAATGGAGATCATATACAAAAGTTATGACCCCGGAAAGTTGATGTACCAACTTACCCCATCGAGGCCCACATGACTTTTGGCACTTCATCTCCTAGGGTTAGGTTTTTGGATGTTTAGGGTTTTCTCATTTATGATTTATATTAAAATACCTTTGGAGCCTCATTGTAACCAATTTCTTGCGAATGAACGTAGCCGACACATCTCTTCTAAGAAATAAGCTACTACCATTCTAGCTAGCTTGTGTGTTTTTTGCATTTTACAATCTTTTGTATTTCAGACAGTCACTAATAGAATTTGAGTTTTACTGTATTACTGTGTTCCTTGCCATATCTCTGTGTAATTCTTTGTTATATCTTTTCCTTCATATCATTCCTAAAATAATATGGTTAGTTGATCTCATATTTAATCCCATTAGATAGACTAATGTGGAAAACTTGAAAGAATTAATGATTTTGTGATGATTGATTTATCTTAGGTGAACCCTTGAAGTGTCAGCTTACTTTTTTCTGATCTCAGGTAAAGATTTTTCAAATAGTGCTTGTAGAGTGACCATAGCTACTCCACAATGTATAAGATGAAATAATGTCTTATTCTCCTTCACACATTCCAAATGATTTGGGGTGGAGTAGGGTTGGAAAAGTACTAACATGGCAGGACATGATTTTTATGCTTGTATTGATTATGTCTTTCACATTGAATCTTCAATTTTTTAGTATTGGATAAAACTAGTAAACAATAGGCTTTCAAGCTTGTTAAGGCATTTTTTAGTATTGGATAAAACTAGTAAACAAAAGGCTTTTTTAGTATTGGATAAAACTAGTAAACAATAGGCTTTCAAGCTTGTTAAGGTTATGGTTATCATTGAAGTCACACTTCTTGTTTTGATGCAATCGGTTGGTATTTAATTAAATTTATTAGTGAATAAGATGAGATATTTTCTAATCAATTGATTATAAATGGTGGAAAACAAACTTGGTGGACTCTCAAAGGCCTTTGTGTAATACATATCCATCTTATTGAGTTATATGTAGCATTGAGGTGGAAGTTGGGACACCTTTTGAAGATCAAAGCATTGAATGCACAATTTTTATATGTATTATTAAGGATATTTTCTAGCCAATTGATTAGAAATGGTGGAAAACAAACTTGGTGGACTCTCAAAGGCCTTTGTGTAATACATATCCATCTTATTGAGTTATATGTAGCATTGAGGTGGAAGTTAGGGCACCTTTTTGAAGATCAAAGCATTGAATGCACAATTTTTGTATGTAGCATTGAGGTGGAAATTGGGGCACCTTTTAAAAATCTAAGCATTGAATGCACTTTGAAGCAAATTCGGTGGTTCCTAATATGTTTTTTTTTTTTTATATATATAGCATTGAGGTGAAAGTTGGGACACCTTTTAAAGATCAAAGCATTGAATGCACAATTTCAAGCAAATTCGGTGGTTCCTAATGCAATTTTGCCTACTAGTTGTAGGCCTTAATGTTAGTTATTATTTAAGTGACATCCCATTACATGATGTGTTGGTAAAGCTTCATACACGACCTCTCATTTTTGTGGTGGGTAGTTTAATTCTCCATTTTACAGAAATGTAAAATTGATTAACAATATATAGATGGGTGAAAAGCTACTTGCTATTTATTTACCAGGTTTGTAATAAACTGCAAAGTGGTTAACTCATTGGGTGCACATTTCTAGGTCCATCCTTTTTCAAAGATTTATTTACAATAGTGGTCAAGAGGTATCCACGAGATTTGAAACTGGTCAAGAGGTATCCACGAGATTTGAAACTAGGTCTCCTCATCGCAAGGACCCCTGATTTCTACCATGTAGTTGACTAGGTCCATCCTAATTATCGTCACTAGATGTAGTTGATCACTGGCTTGACTATCATTTAGATCTCGTGCCCAGGAGTAGTCGATTTTCAAGGTAGCCATCCTTTGGATTCCATGCTTGGGCTCTCTACTCTATTCTGGTATTTGCACTTAGTAAGAACTTTGAAGTTAGAATAATATGAACACTAAACTAAAAGTCAAAGTCATACTGCAATATTGACAAGCATATCCATAGTTTTGGATTTATTACAAAGGCCATTCTTTGTTTTACTCTTGTATGATCTGTGAAATGGACTTTGAAGGGCTGTAAAGCCTTCAAATGAAATATTTGCACAGGATCTACTGTATACAAATTTGTCACAGAAATAGCAACTTACATCACCAGAAAGCGAGCTCTTACTTCTAGATTAAATGTTTGCTACAATGATATATGGGCATTTGTACCATGCAACATGCCAGTGTATGGATATTGTCGTCAGTTTTCAAATGCAGCGTTAATGTCTATTAGAAATGGCTTATCGATGTTAAGGTTCATCAAATCAAAGAAACAGTTAGATTCACTTGGGGTTGGTGCCAAAGAGGATATGCTATCTCTTGCATAAGCTTTCACATTCAAGCTTTCGCCTGATAATGTGAGTTGTATGATGTACTTTCTTTTGTTCACTAATGAAATATTTGATGCATTTAAACTGAATTCTGAGAAACAGTTTCACAAATTGTCTAATAGTTCAAACAGATCACTTGTTGAAAGCATTGCTTAAAGCATACTCAGTATAATACTTGTATTGTTGTGTAGGTAATGAAGCATGGTTACAAATGGAATAATACAATTCTGTGAAACATATTTTTACTTTCAGGAAGATACACAAGTTTAGGTGCATCAAACAGCTTGTCTGGTTTGTATTTGTAAACTGTCACACCTGCCATGGCAAAGGGCCTTTTAAATTCATAACATATTGACCGATCTTTGATGAAGGACGTCAACGTGCTATATTTACTATAAATATGCTAGAATTCTACATTTGCTATCTTTCAGTTCATGATTTTTCTTATGATTTCAGTATGTACGTTTTATAAGCAGCACAGGCCTTCCACATTTTGATGCATGAAACTGCAGTCAGTGGCCACGTCATACTTAACATTTGGTAAAAGTAAGAATACATGACCAAGCCTTAAATGACAATTCAACACAGGCTCTATTTTAGCCAGTTTGAACCTACGAGTGTTTTATCTTGATTGTGGTCTTTTGTCAAAAGGAGGGAAATCAATACGAGTGTTTTAAACAATACTTTTATTTCGAAGTGGCCGAGGTTGTTTAACTAACTGGCAACCAAATACATAAATAAATCTGCTTCTCCGCAGCTCTCTCCGCTTTTCATGAAACTCCGCTTGAATGCAGTCAACTATTTATCATGTTGGAATCATACAGCTGTTTTCTTGATATATACCAAGCGCTGGAAGAAAATATGAAGAGGAAGAGCAAACTGCTTTCCCAAGCTCTTGAGCACATGATCTTGTTTCTTCTAATGTATTTCCGTGACACTTTGAGGGATCTTCTAACGCCGCAAATTGTTCAGCAAGGGGTTGTGAGGAATGCAACACCCGCCTCTGTGTGGCTGCTCTGTTAGAAACAACCCACCTCAAGATTTAGATTCATAGATATATTACTTGATTAGAAGAAAAAATGAAGATTTAAGTGATTAATCTAAACAACAAAATAAATATTGAATTGATGTGTGGTTTCTATCCTTGCCATCAGAAATCATGCAGGGGAGCCATCTTTCCCATATTGGAGTGTCTAAATCTTGAAACATTTCCCTGTACCGTTTCTTGAACCTTTTTTGTTTTTCCAGGAAAATTTTTCTAAACATTTTCAGGTCAAGTTTAGGATGCATTTTGAAAAGAAAGGACCAATCCCCAAATCGAACTTACACTTATTTCGGTTGGATATTTGGTTGCTGAAAATTGTTAGTGAAGAGTGCTGCTATTGAAGCAAATTAAGAGATTTTAAGAGTTGTCTTTCTTTTCAGCTTTTGGGTTGCGTTGGGTAACTTTTCAGGTTTTGCTGCTATATACTTCTACTGGAGGAGATTATTTGCTTTTCATGGGCTGTTAAATGTGATTCAAGTCTTCTTTTTGTTGCTATATTCTTTTACCGGAGAAGACTATTTTGCTATTAATGGGCTGTTCAATCTAATTTATCTTTTTAAGTGTACTTTTTGGTGCTCTATCAGGTAATTAATTCTACACAGATAGTTTCTGTACCCTCTTTTCATATGCATTGCAGAATGTATTTTTATTGCAACTCAAAAAATTTAGGTTTTTCATTTCTGATTACTTCTTTTGTGGTTGATGAGGTTCACAATCTGACAGGGAAGCAAAATATTCAAGTTAGGAAATATAATCAATACCTCTAATATCTTCATGCTGCTCGGTGTCATAAGTGTTGGTGTTGAAACCAAGCATATATTAAACATCGTCAAATATGGGTACAATGATATCATCTGAGCAACATCATCAATCTCTTCCATTTTATTTTATTTAGGAGGTAATGGCAAGAAAGGCAATAAGTTTCTCTGTATTCAACTCTGAAACATGGACATTACTGGCACTGTTTTGATCAGAGGGAAAATCAGGACACAAAAAAGAGGAAGTAGTGATGTAGTACTAATAGCAGGACACAAAAAAGAGGAAGGAGTGATGTAGTACTAAGTATAAATGATGAAATATTCCCAAAATGCAGGTTCATAAAAAATGTAGATGCAACTACTCCCTTATTCGACGAATAAAAAATGTAATCGATGGTGTACATGGGAAGAGTCAGTTACTGGCTCTCAGTTTGCCATATCTCTTTATTGCACAAAATTGTATGAAAAATATAAAAAATTGCACTAAATCCTATAGATTCTAGAATAAGAATCATAGGTAAAAAGAAGGAGAAGGTTCAGAACTTGGGAATCTTTTGGCAATCTGAGCGAGCCCAGCCGATCTGGTTTTTCTCATTGTCATAAACAACAAGGTGCCCTTGCAAAGATATATCTGCAAAATGCAACACAATTTTGTTACTTTATCTTAATACCATCACCAACATGTAGATTAAGAGCATGCCTCAACTGCTCTAGATACAAGCCCACCCAAGGTCATTCATGCCATGTTTGTAGAAAAATCAGCCCGACAAAAACACAACCAAAAAGCAGAAAAACAATTTGGTGTTTCATTACCTCCCAGAATATTTGTGTCCACATTACCCATTGCAGTACCATTCAGGATTCCCAAGCAGACATTACCTTTTTTCTGTGCATTGAAACTCATTCATCAGTAATTTTTTTTATCATAGCAATTGTTATGCTTAATCAATAAATAGCTTATGTGGAAATATCTTCTTTGGCAGACTCATAATGTTGATCCTTGAATGTTATCTTATGTTACAATCTCATCTGGTGGAAAGAGATAATTTTCATGACTATGTCAAAGCTTATGCATGCTTACATTGACGACTAAATAACCTTCTGGAAAAATTTCCATCTGTTTTGTTTTGGTGCTTCTAAATTTGAGTGTTAACGGCTTAAAGTATGCCACAGCCTCTGCAACAGATCTGATACATTTCACAAAATTCAGGAAGCATTCAGGATACTAATA
>JASDQU010817022.1:22852-40636 GCA_032191745.1 Picea mariana | reverse complement strand
CCCAAATATACTGTCCACCCTGCCAACTAGGAAAACGACCTAGCTCCAGGATATCAACGGATATCCTGGCCCCCGAGCCCAAAACCTCCAGCAACACGTGCCTCCCTGATCAATAAGATACAACCAATAAGTCCTGTGTCTCTTTCTGAGTACACACACCCCCCAGTCCAGCTCTCAGCTTCCTGGCAAAAAGGCAAAAATCGTTTTTCCTGCGCCCATCCACCTCCGAATGGCCCGCACATCCCCCTCATCCCCGCCTTATTCCTCCCAGCCAACTCGCATTCATTCCTTACCAACCACCCTCATCCCCCGTCCTGCATTTCATTAAAATTTTAATCTCCTCGGGATTTTCTGGGCTTTTCGCCCTGCATACGCCACCCTTGGCAGCCCACGCCATCCCTCTTTTGCATTATTTTATTTCTTTTTCATTTAATTTCTGTTCACAGTTCATTAAATGAACTCTTCAGTTTGATTATAACACAGTTAATCATGCTTATTTTCTTTAACTGATTTTTCTTTGAAATCTTTAATAAATTACTTAATTTGGGTCATTACAATGCAATCTATAGCCAAGGATGACAAAGAAGCGATAACAACAGTTGTAGAAGTGGAAAAGTAGAATCAAATGGAATCTAATTCCAATGGCTAAAGAGGAGGTCTGAACCCCATGATGATTGAATTCCAAACTTTGACAACCAAGATGTTCCAATGTCCAAACCAATCATTATAGTGGATGAGGTGTACTATAGTCGAAATCTACGATGGCCCGCCAGTGCGAAAAGACAAATTCAAAATGTAACTGTTGTCTTTTTCCCTCATCATTAAAAAGAGAATAAGGACAAACACTGGTGAATGAAAGGTCACGAAGGAAGACGAAAGGTCAAGGGTCATGTTCAGCTCCAATAAATACGGGAATTGTATCCAAAGAAAGAGAATTTTGGCTCTTCAAGCTTTGTACATTTCTGAACTATTTTGGGAATACAATGTTAACTAAAATTGAGAAGCCATTCCTTGGATATTTGATGTACTATTGTTGAAATTGTTAATATTGAGAAGCCCTTAGAGCCAACTTTTGATAGAGAGAAAAACTTGCATGTTTTTGTTTTTTTGCAAACTGTTTCAAGAGAAATGTATGTTGTTCACATGGACTGTAAGGACAAATTTTCTTATAGACTTTTCTAATGCAATCGTTGTTCCTCTTGCATTACTTTTATTCTTTCTTATATTATACGTCCTCAGCGTATGAGTTGTTGATGTATTCATAGATATGATTGAGGCTTTTCTGGTTATGCATGTGTATACATGTGTTTATAACTTTGCACCTTCATGACAATTATCTAAGTTGGGTCTTAAATAGAATTTATTTTCAATACAACTTATTCACTTTCAATGATTCGCTCCTAGCTAGAATATGATATATTAGAAGTAGATTAGATTTATTTCATGCATTTACATAGTCTTCATCTACATCTTTTGTTTTCATAATCATCCATCATTTACCTTCATCAATGGATTGGGTTGTAACCAATAAAACTAAAACTAGAAATGGTTGTCGGGCCAGAATTTAGATGGGTTCCCTATTCCAAACGGTGAGAGGTCTGATTGAGACTTGTTATCGGGGGCAACCCCTGGTGTTGACAAAGGACGATTTTTCCTTTGTCAACATAATTGTTTAATCTTGGTAGAGGTACTAGTCACCAAATCTAGTATTTGGACTCAATTGAAGTATATTACGAAATTCATTAGGCATCCTAGGGGTTTACTAACTCTGAAATATGGTATGAGCATACAATACAAATTTATTGGAAAAATCACTAAAACCTCCTCTCGACTTAGTCCATATCACAATTGAGGTCCATTTGACTATTGGAATAGGATTATCCTCTTTATCTAACTTATTCAAATTCAAATATTCAAACTATTCAAATTGAAAATATATCAATAAGTATATTAAGTATGACTAGTACCTAAATATTTCAAGTTCATTTAACCCACACAATTGATCATGTATAACATTTGCTAGAAACTCTACATATTGATACTTTACTAGGGGTAGACCAAAAGGAGAGAAAATTTCATTCATAATACCCAATATAAATTCATCATACCCTAAGAATAAAAAAATCATGGATATGACCTCATGTGGAAATTTGGAAAAAGTGGAAGCTTGTAGAGTGAACATTAAGATGGGAATTACGACATCATCACGCAAATAGCATTGAATAACTTCATTTTTTTCATGAGCAAGAAAATCAATCACTTTAACTACCAACTCTTCTTCATTGGCAGGGTATTATCCTAGTGGTAAGAGGAACATTGTTGATATGGATTCAACTATGATAAACAATATTTCCCTAGATCCATCTAAAGATACCAAGGTGTGATTAATAGGGTTATATAATTTTCTACAAACCTCAATGAAATCAAGTGAATGGAAAGTGGAGGGAACCACGACCTAAGCTAGCTAGCTTAACTAGTCTGAAAATTGATCAGACCCAACATGAGAAAGGTCCCCGGTTGACTCGCATACCTTTCCCAAAAATGCCACATAAATACATGTATTGAAAATGGCCTAGTCCACGTCAATTAAAGCTTTAGAGTCTTATAAAGGTTTCAAAAAAAAGCCAACAGTTGATTTTGATTTTGTTTTTTCATTGAAGCCATTTTCTTTCAAAATTTCAAGCTAAACCTATAGAATAACAAAGCACAAGTGGTTGGTATACTTACCCATTTGAAAAACAATTACAATGTACCCAAGTTTGTCATTTTCCTAGATTGTGACTTGCTTGAGTGATCAAGATTTAAATGGTGAAGAAAGAAATGAAAACAACCTTTTCCAATGGTTAATTTGCCATAAAACACCACTGTTCACCTACATCATGTGGTAATTACTATATTAATTAGAAAGTACCTTGAAATGTGTGTAGTGTTAATGACATAAATGATGGGAAATAAATGCCAAAATCACATTGAGAGTTTCCCTATAACACAAAATCAACAATATTCCATAGTAGTTTTGGAACCCATAAAACATTGTTTAAAACCATTTTCACATTCTCTAAAAGGTTTTGTGTTTACACATGTCACTCCGTGGTTTATTTTGGAGGGGAGTCTCCTCGTTACCATTTGAATAACTTCCGCTATGAAATATATTTTGATAGTTGGATCATCACATATACTTATAGTTGAATATTTCAGAGAAAATATTCCTCCGATATAGATCCCGATATAGATCAAACACTTTTATAAATCTACACCCATTAGATCATATCCAATGATGATCATTATATATTTCGGAGCATAATATCTTTGTTAACTAATGATTACATTAGTCCCCGAAATGAGCCTCCATTGTATGATATTTTGGAGTTTGATAACTTCATTAACCATTGATTACTTCTCTCACCAAAATGATAGATATGCCATCCAATCACATCTATAACAGATCTCACCATTAGATAATAATCAAATGAAAAAAAATAAAAATAAAATGATGATGCTTATATCTTATACCAAGTGATATCATGCATTATAATCCAAAATTTTAAGTTTTGAGGGTTTTAATCAATAACAAAAGAATATAATCCCTACAACATGCAAAGGATATAATGAAATGATACAACCAAATATTAATCATAACATATTGCTTTAATTCGGGGATCATGCCTTCTTTTGAAGTATGGAGTGTTAGAAAAATAGGTGTACTCATTTCACCATAGACAATATAGCAATATTGTCACCCAAACATAGGTACACAGGCCAGCCCCGAGCACCTTAATCTTGATAGACAGAATAATCCCGGAAGCAAATCAATAGCCAACCAAGGTAGCGCACCTTTCTCCAAGGTTAGCGCACCAAGCAAGAATAACCAAAGGACAAGTAGAAAGTCCAAACCATGACTAAGAGAAAGTCCAAGCCAAAATCAAAATGCCAGTTGCAACAACTGCAGTTCCTCTCCAAACTTGCGCACCACTGGTCTTATGCAGTTGTGAGAGTGACAGTGAAAAAATGAGCTCTAGCGCCCTCTTATTTATAGTCCTCCAAGTGACCTAACTGGGCCGACTTCTACTTATGGAGGATAATAACTTAATAATAAATATTTTCTTGAGCTGACTTATATCCTAGGGTTATTATCCAATGTTTTAGGGTTTCTCTTGCTTCCCGAAATATTCTAGTCTTGTCAAGGTTACATGTAGAGGTTAATACCTCCCGTAGCTACCATAATATCAACACTCCCTCCTAGCTAGGGAGGTATTAAAGGCAATGGTCTTGAGCACAAACAGACCATTCAATCGGTAGCATCATCATAGCTACACAGGTTATCTCATGGTCAAATCATGAGCACCATCATCACTATCAATATCGTCTGATAGGATCAATTGCATCATCTCTTGAAGCCATACTCCATGTGAGTAATTAGGGATGATGTTGGATAAGTCACTCACTCCATAGGGTGATACAAGAATCATTCTTCTAATATGGACATACGTCCTAGAAGAATGATTGTCCTGGACCATTTTCCACGGGGAGAATGTCTATCCACTAGCAATTTGTCCTACGTGGACCATTCTCCTCCTGGAGATTGTCTGTCCATCAACATACTGACTATCCGTCTAGCTGGAAATCATCTCGAACATTAGTGATAGTCTCCATGGAAATCAGAACAATGCCATTCAATAGAACACAATTGTGTCTATCCATAGTAGTACACAACTACTACCTAGTCGTACACAAGCACTCCTAGTAGAACACGACTACTAACCTGTGACACACAGTCACTACCAGTGGATCACATCCACCACAGTAGCATAAAGATACTTTCCAGAGACACACAATCTCCACAACAATCATATCATCTTATATCAACCTGCATAAAACAATATCATGATACAAACTGAGTCATTTGGGCCATTCTTCCACTCACATCTGTGAGATCTGGAAGAGCATCTGCCCTCACAAGGTAAAACATCAGCCATGGTCTATCTGGACTATTCTTCCCAAGCATAGAAGAATAATTGTCCCTGATTTCTTAACCTGGACCATTCCTTTGGCACTAATCACAGTGCAACCTGGAGAGAATGAGTCTACCCTAGGGAATGTTTGTCCTTGATTGTTGAACCTAGAACATTCACCTAACTGGGCCATTCCTCCGACACTAATCATAGTGCAACTTGGAGAGAATAAGTCTACCCTAGGGAATGACTACCCAGACCATTTACTAAGGAAATGATTGTCCTGCACCAACCTCCAAAACGTACCATTCTTTGAAATTTCTCACAACTATGAACTTCAAAAGAATGACTACCTGACGAGGCAGACCATTCTACTTTACCACTACTCAGAGTGACTACGAAGAATAATGATTTTCCTAGAACATTCCCCCACACTGGCCACAAGGGGAATCACTATCTATGGTACATCAACAATCTATCATACCATTTTCATTATGAAAATGACTGTTCGATCTTGACCATTTTCCGAACTGGAAAATGATTGTCCGTCAGAAGTCTCGAATCGATTTCCGAACTGGAAAGGAATTTCCCAACCTTGATTATTTTCCAAATTGGAAAATGATTGTCCATAAATCAATAACATATCAGTCCTCCCTCCCAACCTGGGAGTAATCACTTCCTTTTTCAATAAGAAAGTCATCTCCACAAGCCCCAGCTTGTCCCTTGAGTACGCAAACTTCTTATCTTGGACAGAGGCTTTACCAAAATATTTTCTATCTGCTCATCTGTGGATATATATTGGAGAACCACTTTCTCTCTTCTGGACTTTTATCACAGAGAATATAATGCTTGATCTCAATGTTCTTTGACTTTTCATGGAACAATTAGTTCTTTGAAAGCTTCACATAGATCTGATCATCAAAATATATCATGGTAGAATTCAACACTTGATCAGACAGTCTAGAAACCGACTTACAAATCCACACTACTTTCGTACGAGAATCACAAACTGCAGTATACTCTGCTTATGCAGTAATGAGTGCAACATACTTTTGTTTCTTGCTATTCCATGACATCGTGGAAAAGATCAAATTGAAACATATCCAAGTAGAACTTCTTTTGTCATTTTCACTCCCTGCCCAATTTGAATCGATAAATCCATGCAGTTGTATATCATAACTCAAACGTTCTACAAGACAAATATTTGGTTGAGTATTTTCCAAATACATTAATGAGCCAATCAATCGTCGATACAAAGATGGGTCTACTGGATTAGAGTCTCTCAACTTCTTCAAATCTGTCATCATGGGAGTTTTCCATGGATTAGCAATCCATCATCCCAGACTTTTGAGTAACCATTTTGATACACTTTCTATGTCATAGGAAGTTTTCACCATGCTTCTATTGTATATGAGATAATCTACATCATGTTTCTTGAATCCATATAAGGTCTTCTTCCATTTGCATACATGAGTCTCTTTCTCGTATAAGTTTTTTCTCAATTTTCTTTATTGGGAAGAATGATCTTTTACATGTAAATTTCAATCCATGGATACTGCAAGAGGTATATATGGTTTATTGGAACAAGTTGTTGTCCTAGTCTTCTCCCTCCTTCTGGAAGTTCCCCTAGTTTTGAATCTCACAATGCTTCCATTCATAAAAAAAAATCACAATTTCTTACAAACATTGTTCTTCATCACAACTTCCATTTCTTCTAATTGATTGCTTCTAATGGGTTCAAACCAATCTATTAGTCTTACGATTCTTAGTATAATAACTGGTTGTTCTGGATTTTCTTTGTTTCTTTGAATATTCATGTTCTTCCTCATGTTCCTCTTTAGCTTTTGGGTCCATGGAGTCTTCTATTCCCTTCCTTCCTGAAGATTCCAACTGTAATATCTCTAAGGTTGAACCCAATTATAAATGTAAATGTAAATTTACTCAAGCTGGTGAGTTGTTTGATATCATTTTGTATGCACGTTTCATGGCATAGTGCGCACATGTACAGCGTAGTCAAATGATGAAGTGTGCACATTCCTAGATACCACGCACAACAACTTGAGTGCACACGATTTTGAGGCCAAGTAGCCTTTGGTGTATATACTATGTTTTATAGGCTGGTGAGCCAGTTATTATAAGCTAGGATGCTTATGCTTTGATTAGGCCGGAGAGCCTAGATGTTAAAGGCCAGTGCACCTGTTTTTGTACATGTCTCATAATTAATATAAAATACATCGTTGTGTGTAGACCGACCACGATAAAAGAGATGGGGGACTAAAATCCACTGGTTAGGGAAAGGGAGGGGCCTAAAAGTTAAGGAAAAATGGCTAAGCTAGGGAGCTTAAGCCAAAAAGGAATATTATGTTATTATTTCTTAAAATATAAAGTATGGATAATTATTTTATCCTAAGTTCCAAAGTTGGGGACAAGTGGGCAAAAGTAGCTCCCAACATGACAAGTGTCAAGTTGGGGACATGCATACATATTGTTGGGACTTAGTTCATTTCCTATCATCTTTTCCATCATTCTTTCCATCATTTAGTCATGCAGTCAATCATCCATGAGCATTCACACACCATTGAATTATCCTTCATACCATCATCATTGTACCTGAACCTGTGTCCATAGCCATTTTGTGTCGATGTATCTGGTTAGATTGGGAGCTATACTGAAGAAGTGGGTTGTCAGGCCCATGGGATATTGAAGAGACAGATTGTCAGGCCCGTGAGCAATTCTCTAGGTGTGAGAATTCTGGGTGAGATAATTGTTGGGGAATTGATTTCCTGAAGGTGCTAAACTGCAGCTACAAGGCTCTGAGACTTTCCATTCATCCTATTGTTGAAACCCTGGAAGGGAAGTGGGGAAGCCAAAGGATTGTTGAGCAGAGAAGGGGCACACTTATTGGGGTGGGATAGACATGTGGGTAATGAGGGACTATAGGTTGTTAGTTGAGTGAGCACCTATGACAGAGTCTTTCCAATTGTCCATGAGCCTTTAGCCTAGTTAGGAATCCCTTTACCCGGGTGGAGTTTAGTCCTAGCTCGGGGGTGACTCACTGTTGAGAGTGATGAACAGTGTGGTCCAAGGCCGAGAGGTTCATGGAAGTTCTGCATTCATTTGGTGACATTCTTACCAAGATAAGTGCCAATTGTGTGATAAATTTACATATTGCATTTGTTATTTACATGCTTATTTTTATGGGTTATCATATGTGTGGTTATAACTGTGTTTATTTTTATGGGTATTTCCTGTATATGCTGCATGTATATGTTTACTGTTATTTCAGTGTGAATCTATGTATTTACAGATGTATTTGTATGTATACTTTTTATATATAATGCTTCCGCAAGAGTTCTGTGTGTGTATAATTTAATTGCATGCAATTCAAAAAATTTATGTGGCATAGCTCAGTTGGATGTTGGGTATGTTACAGTATGTTCCGCAGAGAAGCAGTAAGAGTTCTCTAGCATAGCATGGCCCGACATGGATGGCCGGGGATGTTACAACATGGTATCAGAGCTTCAGTTTTCAACACTGACCCTGGATGGGTCGAGAAAGTTGAGTTGAAGCGAAATGTCACAGAGGATTTATTTCGAAGTGGCCAAATTTCAGTTTGTAGAGTGTCCATGGTAAAAAGTAACAACAACTAGGAGGAATTGGGGAAAACCCCAAATTCTGTTGTTAAATTCATGAGAAAATTGAGAAATTCGACCATGTGGTGAGATATTATCGATTTAATATCTATTCTAGAAAATTCAGACCTGGAATTGGTCAAATTTGAAGTTACAGTGAAGCCATGATAGTTTGGGCGAGTTTTATAATTAAAATTCTCAATTCGTGAATTGAGTTTGGGAAAAAATCGTTCTAGAAATGTCAACCCGCAACAATTTGTTGTTTCATATGTTGAACTGGTGTTATCGGGATGAAATTGAACGAATTTCATAGTTGCATAATGTCTATGGTAAATTGGGGAAAAAGTTAAGCAAAAGCCCCAATTTCTGCAGTGGAATTCACAAGGAATTGATGCGCATAACAATGAATGTGCGCACTAAAAATGCATGATGCGCAGTGAAAATCTTGTGATAGGTAAAATTCGGCACTGCGTGACAAGATATTGGCGTGCTGGGGTGCGCGCTAAATTTCAGTGTCGCGTGGACAAGTGTTTGTGTGTGCACTAAATTTTGGTACCGTGCGAAGAAATGTTAGTGTGCGAGTGTCCGCACTAAATTTTGGTACCACTCGGAGAAATGTTAGTGTGTAGGTGTGAGTGATAAATTTAGAATTGCACAGTGTTCACACACATAATAATGGCATGGGGGGTGTATGCAATATTGGCAAAGAGAAAAGGAGTTTGGTTGGTGCGCGCGCAGTATGGGTATATGTTGTTGCGCGATAGTTTAGTCAATGGTGCGCGCAAAGTATTTGTGTGCGGAGTGGGCGTATTGAACTTTGGCATGGTGCAGTGCATAGAGTGAAATGTGAGTAGAATATCAACGCGAGATACAAAAACTGTGCGCAATAGGTAATGGTGCAAGAACCAAGACTGTGCGCGGTGGATATTGGTGCGCGACACAAAAGTAGTGCGCACAAGTTTTGGCGCGACAGAGAAGTGATACACAGTGGTTTTAAAGTGTGCGAAGCACGATTTACCTTTTGTTGTTGTTGTGCATGGTGAATATGGGTTTACAATTTTAAATTTGTGCACGCAAAGTTGTTTGGAGGGTGAACAATAGTAGAAAACCAGTGATTTTCTATGATGTTTTATATCATTTGAACGTCATCTTTTTGCAGTGCATTTTTGAGGGCCTTAAGAGCGTTTTTAGCAACTCAAAAACCACGAGATAGAGGTGTATTGAAGATGCACTGTGTATTTGCATCTCAAATAAAAGATCTTGGAGAGAGCTTTCTAATGGTGTAAATTGTTTGTCAAATGGAGCTTTTATGAGAAAGTTACAGCATAAACAGTGAAGGGTAAATTTTAAGACCCAACTAACTTCAAAGGGCCATAACTTTCTTCTCCAAAATTAGATTGAGGCACAGGAGCAGTCAATGGAAATCTATTGAGCCATATAAGACATTCCTAAAGCCGAATTAAAATTCTAGGTATGCTAAAAGTGTTAATATGGCAAATAAATTACCTGTAGCATATCAATTACAATATGGTATTTTGGCCTAGAACTTCAATCGGCTGTAACTAGCAGTATGGAACCCAGAAAAAGGTGAAACTTGGATAAAATGTCTATAATATGTATATTAAGAAACCCAATTGAGATCCTACGAAAAATCCAAAGGAGTAGGTGAAAAAATTCATATTTACAGTGTAGAGTTGTGCCAAGTTGAAAAATGAATAGAAAAGTTAATGGATAATTTTAAAATAACCATAACTTTCTGCTCAAGACTCAGAATCGAGCATGGGAGTAGGCATTGGAAAGGTATTGAACATTGGAATATAAATATCCACCCATAAAATTGATCTGGGTATTCCATGTTTCAATAAATCAGAAGAAAGAATTCTGATATGTATTATTGAACTAGAATGATTCATAATTTCATGAAATTATTGAAACAATTAGCTTGATAAAGTTTTGTTGGTTGCACATTTGTAGAGTCAACAATAAGTATATCAGATCATAATCACCACAAATTCCATAGTAATGGAAGAGGCACAACGGAATTTCAGTGAGGAGGATGAGATTAGAGGGATGGATGTCCATTTGGGCATTGAAGGAACAAACTCCAATGGACATGGAGAAGGAAGAGATGAAATCATGAATATGGAAGAGACCTTTAAAAATTTACAGAAGGATGTCCAAAGCCATAAATATGATAATGAAAGGCTTATAAAATCCAAGGAGCAGCAGGATGACTTCAACATGAAGTTATTGCAGAGCTTGAACAAAATAGAAAATACATTGGACAAGGAGAGTGGCTCAAGCAAATCTGGAAGTCACAGACCTCCTGATGAGAAAAGAAAAGCAAGAAGTGTTAGCATACATCACCATCACTCCCCAAGGAATTCCAATAAGAGATCACATAGCAGCTCAAGTGAATCCCCTGTCAGAAATCATAAGAGGTATGGGGTGGATGAGCTACGAGGATAAATGAATAAAATCAAACCTCCTACATTTGATGGTGAGCACAAGAAGGATGAAGATGCAGAGACATGGTTGTTGGGCATGAGAAATTTTTTCAATTGCATAATTATTCTTCTCATGTAGAAGGTAGAATTGCTCTCTATCAACTCAAGGGAAAGGCATCCATGTGGTGGGATAAGCTTTTGCAGGTGCAACACATTAAAGAGAAAAGTGTTACTTGGAGGGAATTCAAGAAGTATTTTGAGAAGAAATACTTGACTATGAGATACTATGACATGAAAATGAAAGAGTTCTTTGAACTCAAGGTTGGGAGTATGACAATAGATGAATATGAGAGAAGGTTTTTAGAACTATTGAAGCATGTCTCTTTCATCAAGGATGAGACAGTTAAGATTCAAAGGTATTTGAGTGGATTGCCATCAATTATCAGTGATAAAATACAGTATGATGATCCTAAGACATTGGAGGAGACCATAAGGCGAGATAAATGCCTTTATGATTAGCAGAAAGGAAGGCCAACTTTCCAAAAATCTTTGGAAGACAAAAATAAATTCAATATGGATCAAAGGAAGAAGGGGTATAAGCCACCATTCTTCAGAAATAATACTCAGGGACAACCAACTCTTAGAGAACCCATAACGATTAAGATAAAGGGGTCAAAGGCCAAAGAATCCACCTATTCAATGTTGGGGTTGTAAAGGAGATCATATGTTCAGAGATTGTCCTCACCGAGGTGAAAAAGGGAGGACTGTTCATAATGTACAACAAGATGAAACAGTGGAGGACATGGGCAGAAATGTGCCAAGGATCTATGCAGCCCTGGACAACAAGCAAACAAAGTATCATTCACATATGATTGAAGTGGAAGGTATGATCAACAACCAAACCATTTTCACATGCTTTGAAAGGTTTAATGTGTACACGTGCCATCCCGTGATTTATTTTGGAGGGGATTTTCCCCGTTATCAGTCGAACAACTTCCAGTCCGAAATAGATTTCAATCATAGGATCATAGCATATATCCAATTTTAGACATTAAGGAGTGAAAAGGCTCCAATATAGATCAAGTGCTTTTCCCTCTAAAATAAATCTCCATTGTTCAATCATATACAATGAAGACCATTGGATATTTCAAAGCGTGTGAGCTATGTTAACCAATGATCACATTATTCCCCAAAATGATCCTACGTTGTTCGATCTCACCATTTGAACGTTGTTCGATCACATTTGCAACATAATCAAATGTAACTGTTTTTTTAAATGACGAGGCTTATATCTTATACCAAGTGATATCATGCATTATAATCCAAAATTTTACCTTTTGTGAATTTTAATCAATAATAAAAGAAGATAAGCTCTATAACACACAAAAGATACAAGCAAGTGAAATGATACAATGAGACCCGAAGCATGCAATTTTAGCAAAGATTACCTAACCATTCTCATGATGACAAATACAAAAAAAAGTTGAAAATGTAAATTGTTAGGACAAAAGTTGACATCGTCAATTTTTGTCGATTCCTTGCTTCATTTTGTGCTAAAATTTCTCGCCACCTCGAAACTTGATGTCCTCACTGAAATTGTCTTCGTCAAATTCTTGAGCTTCTTGTTTTTGCCAAATTTTTCCTTCTCCTCAATTCTCAATTTGGTGAAGGTTGCAAGTATTCATTCCCATCATTATAATAGTATGTTTATGTACCTCAGACAGTCAAGGTTTAGCCTTTCTTTTACTCCATCAAAACGACAAATTTTATTTATCCAAAAGCTAAAATACCATAATTTGTGCAAATTATATCTCTTTATGACACCATAGCTTAATCTTTATTATTCTCCAAATAAAAAAAAAATAAAAAATATTTTATAACATACCCATTTATCCCACTTCTCTTTATTATATTAATGACCAAAGGTGTTATGGGTGTTTTCTATTTTCATTTATTAACTACCCAACCCATATACACCAAACCTTTTTATACAAAAACTTATTGGGCCAATTACCCCACGGGCCCAATCTCCAATCAAGTTATCCAGCGAAAGTCACAACACAACACAAAACAACACAAGTTAGTCGAGACCGAGCGCCCAAGTGCCACACATCAAGTCACATGGAGGAGGATCTCATGAGAGGGGGCCAAAAGAGGTGCACTATGCATCGATAGAATCTATTCACACAGATGCATATAAAAATTCAAGTTCACTTCTATTGTTGCATGTGGGATAATTCCCATGGGTTTTAAAATATAATTATAATGCACCATCTGTCCAAGCATCGACAACGTTGAATAAAGATGGTGTCAAGCATCGAATAAATCCATTGTCCAAGCATCGAATGCAACCATTCTGCAAGCCAACGTTGGTGGCCAAGCACTATAGCCACAAGGCAAGAGGAGGAGAGTCTACAAAGGGTGTTGTGCATACTCTACGCGCCGACTAAGTTCATTGGCACCCAGTCATAGGAGGTTCAGAACAACTTGTTAAGAAGTGTTTGGGGGATGCCAAGATGGATAAGAGAATAGGGTGCACTGTCATTTCATGTTTGTTCAAGCTTAAAATCTCCAAGGGATTTGATCCCATACAACACTCTAGTGTCTCTTGCCTAGATTCTGCTTTTGTCATTTATGTGTTTGAGGCAATCGATTTGTGTTTGTCGGTTTCGATCTGACTATCTAGTGAAAATGGAGGAGTAGTTGACCGAGGATCATATCGCGGATTTCAAGGAGGTTTTCAGTCTGTTTTATAAGGATGTTGATGGATGCATTACCACCAAGGAATTGGAAATTGTTATGTGCTCTCTGGGACAGAATCCAACTAAAGTTGAACTACAAGATATGATAAGTGAGGTTGATGCTGATGGAAATGGGACAATTGATTTTCTAGAGTTCTTGAATCTCATGGCTCGAAAGATGAAGGATATCTACCAAGAGGAAGAGTTGAAGGAGGCCTTCAAGGTTTTTGACAAGGACCAAAATGGTTTCATATCTGTTGCGGAGCTACGACATGTTGAATACATTATACAAATATATGCTCGTAATCTTGAGAGAGACAGATGGTATTTTTATTTCATGGCATCATTTAGGGATAGATATTCCACTAGAGAAGGTGATTTAATTCCAATAAGCTATTGTCCATAAGCGTAATATGGATGGAAATCTTGGTGTAGTCACAGGTGATGGAATTTATTGTAACCACTAAAGTAAGTGTCGCAATCAAATTAAAGGTTTCAGTTATTGTTTGTTCTCATCTCAAGGTTGTCAACAAATCGGGTAAGATGAATTTTTATGGTGATATTCAAGTGAGACGAAACCTTGTGGTTAGGGTTTTTTTTCCTAAGATATCATTCGACCATCAGTGTGCCATCAATATCGACGAAATTCATATTTTTCAGGTCCAACAAAATATCCAATGTCTAATCAAACACTAATGTGACTCGGTCATAGTTCTGAGCACGTTCCACTTCGGGAGCTTTGACCACCGGGTGAATTTAATTTTACACTCCTCTTTTCCCCGAAGCCCGAAGGCCCGAAGTCAGGGTTCCTCACTCCACGTTCCATTCTATTATGTCTTCCCAGTTGATGGATTTAATACAGGGGTCTATTCCACTTCTGATATTGATCGCATTGCTCGAGTTGCCTTTGAGATTTCCATAAAAATGGTGTGGGAAAATTTGTTCGATTGACAAGGTCAATGTGTTGGAGTCTACACAACTTTGGAGGGATACAGTAACAACAATTGGGTAGTCACTATTCTGATATTCAACTGTCTCACATATATGTTGACAATGCTACAATGCAGCTGATTAGGGATCCAAGCAGTTTGATACAATCGTGACCAACAATATTTTTGGTGACACTTTGTCAGATGAAGCATCTATGCTAACTGGAAGTATTGGAATGCTTCCATCTGCGAGTGTTGGCGAATCTAGGCCAGGTATTTTTGAACCTGTGCATGGTTCGGCTCTAGATATTTCTATCCAGGACAAAACAAATCCTTTAGCCATGATTCTCACTACAACAATGTTTTTGAAGTATGGTCTTGGTGAAGAATATGCAACAAGTCACATTGAGAACGCGGTCATAGAAAATCTGGATAAGGGGTATCGTATTGGTGACCTGATGTCTCCTTGAAAGACCACATGAGGCCTAACATGAGACTTGCTTGGGAAGAGCCTTTTGGTTCAGTATTGCCCGTCATTAGGATCAACTTTGTTGAGAAGGCATTCATCATTGTAATGCCAGCAATTTTGTACTTCAGGGATGTATATTCACAAAAGACATCAACAAAAGTAATCATGATAAGTGATTCCATGGAAACTAGATCAGTTCAAAGAGGGCTATGTGCTCAAACTTTACTTATCCAGGAAGCATATTTAAGGCACTCAATGTTGAGCAAGAAAAGATGTGGCAACATATATCCTAAACTTTTGGCATTAGAATCGACAAATGGAAGAGAATTAGTCATGAGAGGTAGTTTCAAATTTCAGGAAAATAGTGATTATGTGGCAAACACATCCCCGAATTTCAAGGCATTAGAGTATCAACATCATATATCTCTTCCATATTTTGAGCATTTGAAATGAGGATAAGGTGGAAGAGTATCTCAAATTTTTAGGAGCATAATCAAGATCTTCAGTCAAGATATTTAAAAGAGCACAAGTACCATATCTGTTAAGATTTGACACGAGCAACATCCAACAACCTCATCCATTCGAGATCTTTTGGAAATCAATTCAAACTTTAGTTTTATTGTAATATCTTTTTGTAACTATTACCTAGAAATTAGAAGGTCGTCTATAGGTGTCAAGCAATCTGGTAACTAATTTCTATTTTTATAAAATTCTAAAGAGATCAAACTCTTGAGCAGAGGTTTTGTAAAGGATATATATTCATATGCAGAAAAACAATGGGGGCGGACATCCCAAGAGATTTTTGGCCTGGGATTGTAATGCAGTCTTTTCAATAATATTTAACAAAACCAAAGAGATTCTGAGACCTTGTTGAGTTAAATCCTGTGTTCTGTTTCTCAAGTTTTCATTAATCTTCTTTCTTTTGTTATTTCTTTTATTCAGCTTATAATGGCTACAATTCAGTGAGACTTTTGTTGTGGCTAATTAGAAGCATTCCTTTAAGTGCAGTTTTTCCTCTACTTTGTTGTGAGTAAAACAAGACTTGCATGTCAATTGTTTTGCCTAGATTACAAGTTTTATTTGATCATAGTTTTTCCTCTTTCTTGTTATGAGTGAGACAAGACCTATGTCCAGATATTTGAAATCATTGTCATTTTTTCTGCTGAAGGGAATGTCATATTTATCCTTGTTAGATACTTGGCTTTGTGTTTCCGTTTTTTTTATCTCACTCTGTCTATCCATTCTTATGATTAAAAGGATTTAGCAGATGAAGTCATGCCTTTTTATTTCTGATTTGTAATGATTGAAAGACTCATTTAGACCTAGATCAAGAAGCCTCTGAAAAAATGATCAATCAACAATTATTATCTTCTTCAAAATGTGCTAAGGCTTGGCTCTATTACAACCTAGAGTCAACTCTCGTGACAAAAAAATTTGGCGTCATTTCTGGGGACGATTTCAAAGGTCTATATCTTCCCTGGGGTATGACAAAGCTCAGATCTATTTCTTGATGGTGAACAAGGGATATACATTCAATTGGATGTGATTATTCACCTAAAAACTCCTTGGTTCGAGGACTCCACATGATCCATTGGCGACTCCACTGGTTTCAAGATGTCAAGTTCTTTCGCTGCTTGGATTGCTGTGAGGTTCGCTCCTTTGGATTTTACAAATGTTTTTGGTTTTCCAAATGTTGTTCTAGACATCAAATTTTGGTAAGATGTTCTTCCTAATTTCATAGAAGATGTGGATGACAATCCTGCAAAACACTTGTTTGAATTTCATAATCTTATGGATAAATTGGATATATATCATGAAGATGTCCTCATGAAGTTGTTTATGTTTTCATTGGGAGGAGACACTTGACATTGGTACAAATCTCTATCCCCTTCCAGTATTTCCTCATTGAAATAATTTCACACAACTTTTCATCAACATTGCAAGAGAATCTATTCAATGGAAATCCTTTTTGAAGATTGTTGCGATAAAGAATTCATAGAACAAGAAAAAATTTCAGAGCAGGAAGATTTCCTTCAAGAAGATCAAGCAAATTTTCATGAAGAAGAAGAAAAAATGTCAAAAAGTTTTCAAGTTGATGAAGATGATTATCATGGGAGAGGATTTGTTGATGAAGAAGCAGAGCATAATAGCACTTGTGATCATATTCAAGATAAAGATCAAGCCAAGCTCCATAAAGATGAAAAGGAAATGTTAGAAGGCTTTCAAATAGATCAAGATCAAGTTCACTGCAGGAATAAAGATGAAAATACATTTTATTATAAAGAGCTAGATTCAATTTCATTCATACATGATTCTACCTTTAGTTATTCTTTCCAAGAAAATGACTTTCACGATGATTTTGGTAATATTGTTAATGTTGAAAATAGTTTGATTGAACAACACGATGATGAAATTGTTGATCTAGATCTTTGTGAAGATAAACAAATTATTTAAGACCACATATAGTCACCATTTGTTGGCTTAGATCATGGTCATATTGATATTGCGAAATTTTTGAAAGGAGAACCTTATCAGTCTTATAATCAATTAGATGACTTGAAATGTAATGAATTTCATGCTCTCCAAAAGTCATTTCAGGAAGATCTGCAAGGTG
>JASDQU010817022.1:11721-22601 GCA_032191745.1 Picea mariana | reverse complement strand
GGGGAATTCATACGATTGAGAAGCCTCGACATACAAGATCTAAGCCCAAGTTCCTTTGTAGACTTTGCAAAGGAGGTCATTTAACTCGCTTATGCCATGTTGTTGTAGTAGAAGAAGAAACACAGTACTTGTCTGACAACCCTTTGGGTTTAGAGTCATCTTTGTGTTCCCAACATTTTAATTCTTATTTGCTTGACACAACACTCATGCCAATGCTATCTCTAGCCGAAACCACTCCTTTTTTGAGGAGTGGTACATATTTTGATCACGTCATTAAACATTTCTAGTCATGTACCTTATGAACAAGAGAGAGTTCCACTCTCTCTTAGTACGCTCCCTCCAATTCCTAGGGAGGTTTCCTTTGACTGGGATGGTCTTGTGGGGTATCAAATTCCTTCTTCTACACCCTTCCAGATAAAGGGMATTATTTGATATATCATAGAGAAGGTAACCTCTACAAGTATTTTATCCTCATATACTTGGAAATMTTTAGGTTTTCCCAAGCTTGTGTCAGTTGTTCGTAAGTTGTTGACCTTTCATAGAAGTCCTGCATGGGAGCCCCGGACTCCCCTATGATATGTTGCTTAGAACAAAATCAACAAGTATGGTTTAATCGCTTTTCTGACTCTCTCCAAGAGAGAAAATATTGTCGAGTGAACTTGTCTCTTTCACACTCATAAATTGGATTTGAAAGGATGTTTGTTTGGTGTAAGTTTAACCCTTTTTCAAACCAAGTAGACTAAATTTATGAAAAATTCCATTCTTTGGCATTAAGTTGTAATTGCATCTCATTATCTTGCTTGTAGTATTGAGCCTATTGCCAGTACTCACTTTCGCATTATAATCCTATCACCTTAGTAGTTTGCATCATCATCCAAGCAAAGCCTTGTTTATATCCTTTGTATCTTGACACCCTATACCCCAAGAGGAAACATTTCCCCGAGTATTCATATCCCGCATGCACCTCCTTGCATTGAGCATAGGTGTGTTTCACTATTGGAACTAGTTTCTTACTCGTGACACTCGTTTCCTCCTTTGTATCATAGGATTCGTTTGACTATGAAAAAAAAAAATTGGAGAGAAAAGAATATTATCTTATGTTGGTAGCAGTCGTGTCAGATTTGAACAAAGAACAAACTTTTGAATCCATTTGTCATCAAAATTTTAGGTTAAGCATGACCTTAGGAAGTTGATCTCGTTACTTAGAGTTTACTCCCTCAACTGGTTACTTTTCTAGTAGTCCCTATGGAGAGTTTGATCGGTGCCTCTTGCATCACAAAGTTTCATCATTGAGTCTATGTTGCCAGATTCATCCATATGTCTCATGCTCTTATTCAAAGGATGTCTATCAGCCTCTCTCGGCCATTTCCCATAACTCTTGACTTTGCATGGTTGTCATACCCTTAGTGTGTCTCAGAGCTACATGAAGTTGTAGTCCTACTGTGCACCTTGGTCCTACTTTCCTTATGGGTAGGTAACCTTGAACCCAACAATCAACTTCTCCTCACTAGTCACTAACTAGGGGGTTTCCCTTGTGTTCGATGGAAAGAAATATATTCAAACATTGGGATTCATGCAGTGTCTTAGATGCCATTAGCCTTATTGGTGGTTTCCTCACCTTTGTCGGAATTTTTCCTCATTGGATGTTATTCAGAGGGTCTTTTTCATGCACTACTTGCATCTGGTGCATGTGAAAGATGCACAGGCTCATTAGTTTGTGAAGATGTTCTTCGTCCGAGTTCCTCCAAATCATCAAGCTCCTTCTTTGTACCTTGTGTTGAATGATGAGAGATGCCTTAATTCTATTCTTTCAGCGGGTCTCCTTCCATTGAATTCAGCCCATCGATTCTAGAAATGAGACCTAGAGTCCTATGAGTTCCTAGAGGCTTGCAGTCATCAGTGGCAGGTTCTCTCACTATCGACAGTTGGGAATACACCAATGTCTTTTGATCGATGGATTCTTCAAGTGTTCGACCTCAAAACCTTTATTCACACTTGCAAGAATGTACTTGGTTCCTTGATACATACTTTCATTATCGGTAGGTTGTCTTGCATTTATTGACGGTATACCTTAATGACAGGTAATCAAACGAAGTCTCATTGTGTTCGACCTCAACTCCTTATTCACATGATGTACACTTTCAAATTTGGCAGATCGTGTAGAAGAATTGAAGACATCAATTCATAGTCGTATATTTCATGAGTTGTTTCTATCATTCATGGGACCAATACCTATATGACTTCAATGATCATGGGAGAGAATATTATACTCCATTTTATACAAATATCTCCAGATTGATTTTGAAACTGGTTTTCACTACTTTTTGTTCATGACTATGATAGCCTATCGCATGTATCTACTTTTGTATTTCCTATTCATGGCCATGAAAAATTGTTTGGTATATTTCCACATGGATCTGCAGTGTAATTCAAATTGGCACCCATGTGTACAAAGTCATTATGGATTGTAATATTCTCATGAGAAACTAGTTTGTCCAATTGGGTCTCCATTACTCAACTTATGGGAATTATAATGTATTTCGTCCATCACAGATACTCCTATGAACTCACACATTAGGGGGCATATGTTATAACAAGATTTTCCTCACCCCATGCAACTTGCTCAGAAGGCGTTTTCCATTTCCCTATGCAAACTTGAAGTCCATTTTGTAGTTCCTAGAAATAAAAATTGTATTTTTCCACATATACATGCCCTAACAGTTATACAACATGCGTTTATGCAGGTTGCACCATTACAGCCCGCGTACATTGGGTTTTATGCCCAAAATTAAAAAATGGTGTCGGGTTTCCATGTCACGTCACGAGATCCATGATCCTTGACATTCCATATACTGGAAATGTTCTGACTCGGCCCTTCAGTTCCATTTGAAGGATATAAATGGGCCATATCCAAGCTGTGGAGGAGAGGAGAAGAATTCAACTTTGAGAGAAAAGTTACTCTGGAGAAATTATTCACTTCATATTGAGTCTACATCCCTTTGTCCTTTTAAGTCTGAACACATTGCTCATCCCCCAAGCTCTTCCCTATTTGATGGAGAATCTCATTGACTCTCTTATATGATCTTGCCTTTGGTGGAGAATTGAAGCGGTGGAGGCCCAGCTAGAAGGGACTTAGTTTCTTGGTTTCGAACGTATCGACAGAGAAATTTGTCATCCATACACTTTTGTTGATTACATTTTAATAGAAATACTCTTTTCTCATCTAATTAATGTCTTGCAAATATTTGAATTGTTATTCCATGGGTGTATTTGTTATGAATATTGATGGATTATGCTACTATATGTGCTAACTTTATATATTATCACTGTATGCTTGTGTATCTTGGTTGTTGAGGACAAGTTGCAGGTGTATTTCTTTGAGTCAAGTGCTCAACGGTGGACTTCATCGAACGTCTGGACGAGGTAGGATATTTATCTTGTCTTGTTAGCATATTTTTTTATATAGCATACTTGAGATTAGAGTTGATTTCTACAGTCATTTCTGTCTGTTGTGGTTTACCCCATGCCATAGAGTGATTTTCCTCGTAATAGAATTGGTGACCATATTGGGGATGGAATCTTGTTTTCGAGGTTTGTAGTGTTTCTCTCCTTTGATTGCTCTTGTTTATCTAAATTTTCTTGTTGTCTGATTTCTTGACAGCATCTGTTCATTTTGAGTCTAATTTTCTTGGCCTTATCCTTAACCTAGCAGTGTTTCAATACATATACGCGGTTTTTCCCTGACAGTTGCATACATACGCGAGTTGTCATTCTGTAGGAAGTGTATATATGTGGTTTTCTCCAGAACAATCGCATACATCATTCTTGTTTTCTTTATTGTTGAGTTTGGTGTTTTTTGGGTAAGTTTTAATCATTGCTGAGTCTTCTTAGGTCTCTTTCATGACTGTTAAGTGCCTGCAGAGTGATAGGAAACCTTTCTTTGGTTGAATTTTCGGTCGGTTTTTCTTTCTCATCATCATTTTCATTGGTTTTCCTTGCATCTTGGGCTAGGTGTTTGATTCTTGATATTATACTCGATTTTTCTTTGTTTACATACAATAGGATATTTATATCAAGTTGTTGTTCAATCCTTGTGTTTTCATTCTATTATATTGAAAATACAAACAATACATTTTGCATTGTTGGCATTTGATCTTTTGGGTTCTTATTGTTGATCTTAGTACATGTAAGGAAAGATTGCATCTTATTTGAAATTGCAGAATTAAATTGTAAGTTGCATTTTGAAAAGCTTATCATTTATTGGGAATTGAAGTTAGGACTTTGCATTTCATTCATAATCATTTATTTTACTTGTTGAGTCATAACATCATCAGTTTCATGAATGCACATTTTGAGTTATCAACTCCACTAAAGGTAACATTGATAAATTTAAAATTGATTAGAAACAATTTTATTTTTCAGAGTGCACAAACTAGCTTAAGATTTAGAGCCTTGGAATAGGATTTTGTGAGTAAACCTCTCCAAGGCTATTAAACTCAACATATGTGTCTGACTAAGGGAGTGGTGAAATCCATTGTATAATTGGTGACATCAGGAGGATCCACTCACATTGGAGTTAAGCATGAGGTCGTGTGAGGTTGGTTGAGGTGATATCCCCCCAATACCTTCTTAGTGTCAGAGATAATTATGGGGATCTATTCGTATATGGGGGTCTTGCTAGTACCTTTACCTATGTGAGAGGTAGTACTTTCATGATTTCGAGCTTTTTTACCCTACCCATATGGTAGACCTGACTTACGACTGTTCTCATGCGCATTGGTTATATCGTGGTGTCTTAGTTGCTTGAAATAGGTAGCCACATAGGTTACTTGCAAGAGTTATTCTACAGGTACCCTGGGTCAGATAAGGGTCGAACATCACATAACCTTTATGGAGGATTACCTTTCCAGGGGGATCTGAGCGACTGGTTGTTAAGACCATGAGGGCCCTTAAAAATGATTATGATACCTCTGATCTTTGGCAGGGAGTCTCAGACCCCTCTTGGGTGAGGCATACCTACTTTATGGAGGGAGGTCCTTATTCAACCACTTTATCTTGTTTATTTTCATATTGGCCTTTTTTTTATTCTTGGTGTGCCCTCTAACTGTTAGTTGGCCCTAGGATTTTTATATTCTGTTGTGAGTTTTCATTATGATGGATAGTGGAGTTCCCTTGACTCCTTCAACTAGTGCTACCCAACCTATTGTCTTTTCTCATTTCATGGGGACAAATCCATATGTGTTTTCTAGTGGTATGCAGAACCATGATACTCAGTCAACATCTTGGGTCTCTAATCATATTTCTCTTGGTATGCCAGACATGTCTTCACACTTGCCATCCCCTCCTTCTCCTTCTTATATGAATCCTAGTTTTGGACTCGAGGGCATGATGCCTTATTTTTCTACATTTTAGTTTGATGGGAGTCATATCCCGCAGCCGACTCTCATAGTGAGGGGTTGGAATCTTCCTTCCTACGGATCCAATCCTAGCTTCACTTCTCTAGGTGAAAGTGCTCAAATGGGAGGTATTTCTTCTTATCATGTCCCATCTAGATACCCTTCCTCCACTATGCTAGTTCCTACAAACGCTTTTCCCATGACAGACCTCCATCTATCCTCTAGTTTTTCACTTGGAGGAAATCAGTTTTATGGTACAGGAAACCCTCTTCATGGATTCCTCACATGAGTAACCCATGTCATGATGCTTTCTCTTCACAAACATCTTCTTCGGTGATGATGTATTTGCAACCCTTTATGAATCAATTCAGAGGAGGGTACTACCCTATTGGGTCGGGCCAGGGTGTAGACCAGATCCCTTAATGGCCCGCAATTTATCAAACCCAATCTTTCCAGGAACCTTAGTCTCAAATTCCATAACTAGCCATTTCATTGTCATGCTAGGGACATAACTTTAGTCACTATTAGTCACACTGCACATACATCACCAACCTCTCTATATCATGTTGGAGATGAGCCACTAGCCTCTACAAGTCATGTTGAGAGCATGTCACCAACCATTGTAAATCACATTGGGGGAATTCATACGATTGAGAAGCCTCGACGTATAGGATGCAAGCCCAAGTTCCTTTGTAGGCTTTGAAAAGGAGGTCATTTAACTCACTTATGACCTACTACTATTGTAGTAGAAGAAGCATGGTCCTTGTCTAATAACCCTTCAGGTTCAAAGTCGTCTTTGATTTCCCAACATTTTAATTCTTCTTTGCTTGACACAACACTCATGCCAATGATATCTTCAGCCAACACCACTCCTGTTTTTAGGAGTGCTAAATTTTTTGATCATGTCATTAACATTTCTAGTCCTATACCTTCTAAACAAGAGAGGATTCCACTCTCTCTGAGTATGTTCCCTCCAATTCCTAGGAAGGTTTCCTTTGATTGTGATGGTCTTGTGGGGTATCAAATTCCTTCTTCTACACCCTTTCAGATAAAGGGTGTTCTTCAATATATCATAGAGAAGGTAACCTCTGAAACTATTTTATCCTCCTCTACTTGGAAAGCTTTGGGTTTTCCCAAGCTTGTGTCAGTTGTTCGTAAGTTGTTTACCTTTCATAGAAGTCCTGCACGAGAGCCCTGGCATCCACCATGATATGATGCTTAGAAAAACATCAATGATTATGGTTTAAGCTCTTTTTCGACTCTATCCAAAAGTGAAAATATTGTCGAGTGAACTTGTCTCTTTCACACTCGTAAATTGGATTTGAAAGGACGTCTATTTGGTGTAAGTTTAACCCTTTTCAAACCAAGTAGACTAAATTTACAAAAAAAGGACATTCTTTGATGTTAAGTTGTAATTGCATCTCATTCTCTTGCTTGTAGTATTGAGCCTATTGTCAATTCTCACTTTCATATTATACTCCTATCACCTCAACAGTTTTCATCATCATCCAAGCAGAGCCTTGTTTATATCCTTTGCAGCTTGACACCCTATCCTTGAATTGAGCATAGGTATGTTCCACTGTTGGAACTAGTTTCTTACTCGTGACGCTTGTTTCCTCCTCTATATCATAGCATTCATTTGACTATGAAAAAACAAAAAAATAATGGCAGGAAGAGAATATTATCTTATGTAGGCAGCAGTCGTGTCGCCTTTGAACAGAGCACAAACTTTTGAGTCTATTTCTCATCAAACTTTTGGGTTTAGAATGACCTTAGGAAGCTAATATTGTTACTTAGAGTTTACTCCCCCAACTGGTTACTCTTCTAGTCCCTATGGAGAGTTTGATTGGTGCCTCCTACATCATAAAGTTTCATCATTGAGTCTATTCTGCCAGAGTCATCCATATGTCTCATGATCTTGTTCAAAGGATGCCTATCAGCCTGTGTTGAACATTTCTCAGAACTCTTGACTGTGCATGTCGGCCATACCCTAAGTGTGTCTCAGAGTTACATGAAATTGTAGTCCTACCGTGCACCCTGGTCCTACTTTCCTTATGGATAGGTAACCTTGAACCCAGCAGTCGACATCTCCTCATTGGTCGATGACTAGGGGTTTTCCCTTGTGTTTGACAGCAAGAAATATTTTCACACATTGGGATTCATGCAGTGTCTTGGATTCCGTTAGCCTTATTGGTGGTTTCCTCACCTTTTTTAGAATTTTTCCTCATTGGTTTCTATTCAGAGGGTATTTTTTGTGCACTACTTTCCTTTGGTGCATGCAAAAGACACACAAGCTTGTTGGCTCATGAGCATGTTCTTCATCTGAGTTCCTCCAAATCATCAAGATCCTTATTTATACCTCATGCTGAATGATGTGATATGCCTTAATTATCTCCTCCCAGTGGGTCTCCTTCCATCGACTTCACCCATCTATTCTGGAAATGATACCTAGATTCCTATGAGTACCTAGAGGCATGCAGTCATTAGTGGTAGGTTCTCTCACCATCGACAGTTGAGAATACATCAATGTCTCTTGACCGATGGATTCTTCAAGTGTTTGATCTCAATACCTTTATTCACACTTGCAAGAATATACTTGGTTCCTTGATACCTACTTTCATTATTGGTAGGTTGTCTCGTGTTTGTTAACGATATACCTTAATGATCAGTAATCAAACAAAGTCTCATTGTGTTCGACCTCAACTCCTTTATTCACATGATCTATACTTGCACCTTTGGTGGATCGTGTAGAATACTTGAAGACATTAGTTTATACTTGCATCTTTCCTAAGTTGTTTCTATCATTCATTGGACCAGTACCTATATGACTTCAGTGATCATGGGAGAGAATATTGTAATCCATTGTATATAGATATCTCCAGATTGATTTTGCGACTAGTTTTCAGTGGGCCTTGTTCATGACTATTACAACCTATGGCATGTATCTACTTTTGTATTTCCTATTCATGGCCATGAAAATTTGTTCGTTATATTTTCACATAGACCTGCAGTGTAATTAAAATTGGTAGCCATGTGTACAAAGTCATTATGGATTGTAATATTCTCATGAGAAACTAGTTTGTCCAGTTGGGTCTCCATTACTCCACTTCTAGGAATTATAATGTATTTTGGCCATAGAAGATACTCCTCTGACCTCACACATTAGGGGGCATCTGTTATAGCAATATTTGCCTCACCCCATGAAACTTACTCACAAGGCCTTTTCCATTTCCCTATGTAGACTTGTTCATAGTCCTCTTCTTTATTCTTCATCTGGATCTTCATTACTTTTTATGTTCTTCTTGCTTATTCAAGTTGGATATTTAAGGTGACAATTTCTTCTTCAAGTTTTATTTCTCGTTGATTGCATACTACTTCATTTGAATTTTTTGTCTCGTCACTTTTAATTTTCAAATACGGACATTCAAATTCAAGATCTCCACCTTTTTCACATTTAAAGCAGAAAAATATACTTCTGTTGATTTCATACTCCTCTTCTTCTTAATTTGACTGAAATGATGAGCATATTTCCTCTTGTTTTGTACCTGCATCTTCTTTATCATTCTCTGACTCTATGATGGGTGAAGAATAGATATTATGTAACTTATACCAAAGTTCTTTAATTGATGAAAATTTACCCACTTTGTCCTTTAATGAATCATATAGTCCTTCAAAAATGAAATCCATTGCAATTTTTTTATTTTGATTCAGTTCCTTCTTGGCTACAGTATTTTCCCTTTTTGAACTATCATATCTTGTAACAATTGATTCTCAAATATCATACCCTTTTTCTTATGAAAATACTTTTGTCCTTATGTTCCATATCTCATACTCTAGACCACTCTAACCATCAAATGTTCGTACTCCATTCTCAGTGATTTCCATGATCTCCTTCCAGTGGTTAAACTCTTTCCTTAAGGAATCTGCTCTGATACCAATTGTTGTATTAATTTTTTTTTTTACTGGGGGAATCGGTAACTCGCGGTTCTCGTACTCGCATGACACGGGGTCGATCCCCGTCGTCTACCACTATAACCCCAGGTGCAACCACCCAGCCCGCAAGAATGGCGCATGAGTAAATCCGGGTGAGAATCGAACATGAGACTTCATTTTACAAATTTCCTTCCATTTACACGACACTTGCCAATCCTTCTACACTCGTGCAGGAACCAATTGTTGTATTATTGAGGGGGGGTTGAATTAGAAATTAGAATTTTATACACTTTTAACCACAATTTGTATTCCTTTAACTTATTCAACAATGTTCATCAGTTCATCATTAATATATTATTGCATCATATAATATTAGCATCTATCAGTGCATAATAAAAAATAATAGATACATCCACACAATTTATAGTACACCAGTGTTTTTCATGGAAACCCAATGTGGGAGAAAACCATAGAATTTTTTTCTTATATTTCTTTAAGAATTAAATTCAAAGAATCATCAACTTACAATTATCTATCTCCAAGAAGAAGGAGGATCCAACCCCATGTGTTCTCCAGCTCCAACTAGAAGGTGTCTACAACCACCCAATTCTCTGTCTCCGACCAGAAGGAGTATCCAACCCCCTAATTCTCAAGCTCCAACCTGAAGGAATATCCAACTCCCTAGTTCTCCAGATCCAACCGAAATGTAGCTCTAACCACCTATCATTTCCCCATCCTACCACCCTGAAATATAAATGCCAAATATAGACAACCTGTCACTGTCACTGAATCAACCATTGTCACTATCAACCTATACCAACAACCTATAACAACCTGTACCAAACAAATTGTACCAACAACATATGTGAATAACATTCCACAATAATCTCATCAACCAATCATGTACATCAATAACTAGCACAACATGTACTATCACAAGTGCATCAACCATTCACATCACAACACCTCATAACCATCACCAAGATCAAGATGTGATTCTAATAATATACCAAGATATTTATGCAACATCAACCATAAAATATGTGCCAACAATACTACTAGCAAGTGCCTCTAACAAAGAATCAAGCATGTAACAATCATGTATCAACAACACATCAACTATGACTCATCAAGATGTACCAACATCATCAACTATACACCTCATGTATGCACCAACTCATCAACTCCATGCCTCAACCATGTACCCAACATTTACCTCAACCATATAACAAAGACATACACCAAGATATCCAACAAAATTCCTCTAGCATTACATCACACTATTCATAAACCAAATACCATAAACCCTTACATCAAACTATGTGTAAAAACCTTATTGTTATGTAGCCTCAAGCATGTACCATGTCATAACCAAATGTAACCATCAAAACATGCATATAAACATACATGTAATGTAATACCCCAAGGACATGCCCCAGTTATATTATGAATTGTAATCATGTTTATGAATTGTAAACCATGTTTTGTAGGTTGGTGAGCCGATTATTGATAAGATGGTGGGATTATGTGTTTTTTAGGATGGAGAGCCTA
>JASDQU010817021.1:6472-18986 GCA_032191745.1 Picea mariana | reverse complement strand
AATGTTTTGTCATTACAGTTAGGCTTAAGGGGGGGTGTTGGAGCATAACCCTAACTTACATTAGTTTATACCTAGCTTAGACTCCTAGATCTTTAATAATACATTCCATCACACTTTATTTCACCTAATTTGGCCACATATAGAAGAAGGGCGCCTCATCCCTAGATTTTAGGGAAAACTGTTATTTTTAGATCAAGACTCAATTCCCAGTTCTTGATTTTCTTGATTTATTCCAACTCCCCCATGCAAAAACTCATCCATTATTGGGTAATGCACACCTCCTCTTTGAGTGAGATATTTATTCCTTAATTAATGATTTTTTCCTTTACTATTATTAGTAACTGCTATTTTGGGTCAGTTAAATGAGTTGGAATTGCTTCTCTTGTCAGTTAAGTGATATTAAGTGAGCTAATGCACACCACTTGACTCTTGTGGGAATTAATGAGTGTGTGACATGTGTCTTTAGTGGTCTAGGTCGAACTATGTGGTCTCCCTTAGCCTATGACACCTATTTTAGCTTTTTCTATCTTTTTTGACTAGAATTTCTATGTTGGAAATTCTATATATTCACCTCCTCTCTTATTTTTGAGTATGGTTGCTCATGTATATTCATTTTTGATTAATATAATTCTCTGATTTATGGAGAATTTTTTTTCTCTCATCTCTTGAATATCAACAAATTGTATGTGTTCAATTTAACAAGAATTCTATATCTATCGTGGTTTCTACAGGAATTCTACATACCCTACATTGTCTTCGATGATGGCACTAGTTGCAGTACTCATAACCTAGCATCTATTGCTTGGGAAATATATGCACCTACAAATGAGTTGATTAGTCCACATGGTGTTTTCCTTGGTCGTGCAAATAACAATATTGTGGAATATAGTGCAGTCATCGAATTATTGAATGACGTTGTTTCACTTGGAATTCATCATCTTATTGTATGACTCCATTCGTAGTTAGTAGTCCTACAGTTGAGTAATTTTTACTCCATTAAAAGTCCTATGTTGTTAAGGGTATATTTACGAATTTGCCTCTTGGAATGTCATTTTAGTTACATTGAATATCAACACATTCCTAGATGTCTAAATACATTGACAGATTCTTTGACTAATTATGTGTTATACAAACATTTGAGACATTTATAAAATCCAATCACACTTTGTATGTACAACAAGTAAGCCGGTAGAAGCCTCATATATATATAACGATTTAAGTTTACAAAAGGTGTTTTTTTCCGAAGACAAAAATATAAAAAATGTGAAGCACGTGGCTTCATATACAATAGCATCAAGGATGTTTCTCGATATAACATGCGACTACCCGTTCTACTTTATGGAGCAGTCAACTTATGGAATAAGAGATGCCCACTGTGTGGCGTTGGTAATGCATCAGAACATCATCTATAGATGCATCGGGGATGTTCATTGTGAGCTCCTCCATTTTTGTTATATGGTCTCGTAGTCGACAACAACTACTCCTGCTATGATACCGCTCTCCCATCTCCTCTTGATACGGGATGAACCTGGAGGGAGATAAGGTCCCACATCTGCATCATCAAAGAGCATTTGATCAGTCGTCGGATAAAAAACATAAAAAACATTTTATATCGTTAGAAATAAAAAAAAACATGATAAACAAAATGTCCTTCTTACCTGTGTCTCCCCATTGGGAACCTTCAAGAAGAGATAGGTCCAGATCTCCATGGAATTCTAGCCCGACATATGCATAGTCGTTGACCATGAGCATTTGAGTTCTCAAACAGTCGAAGAAAACATCGTTACATCTAACGATGTGACTGACTGCATGCCGTGCCATGAGGTCGACCCACCTCTTCATTCTTGGATCCTATGGGGCATGTATACCCCACTCTACTTGCAAGCGCGAAACTAGGACTATCTATAGGAAGAAGGATACCAAAATAGAACAGTATCCAAACTGTTTCAATGCACCACTCTTGCACTTGGTTAGTTGTTTTTTCATACTCTTAAGAACCCCTCTCGCACTAGTTGAAGACTCGGGGCTCCATACACTCCAATGCATACTGAAAATAGATGTGAAGAGCCATATGGGGAGTTTCACTCCCCACCATGCGTGCTATGGTATAGAGGATAGTCCATAGAGGCAAGTCTCAAACATCTCTAATAGCAACTTTCCTGCTATGTTTCTAAGTTCCCGGCACACAATGTTCACTGATGTAGTGGTTCATAGGTTCACCACCACCCTTGCTACCTATGAGTCTTACTTGGGACCCATGGTGAGACAGTCCTGTTAAGAGGTAGATATCCTCAATATCTATGGTAAGAGTGTGGTCCCCCACATGAAACACATGCTCGTTCACATCCCACATGTGAACTAGGTACTCAAGCAGTCTCAATTGAGCCCTCATACCCTGGATCTTAAATAGTTTCAACAACCCACACTACCAAAGGGCCATAACCATTCCCTGGTCATTCCTGACAAAGTAGTCTTCCTCCTTGTGCTCTCTTTCATGCCATTCCAACATTTTGAATGTGGAAGACCTGCCAAAGAACAATAAAAGGAGATTAACATCATGTTTTTCTTCCCTGGATAATTTTTATTTGCAAAATCATCTTTAAAAACTTTTGGGGCTATGCACATCGCAGGCCCGGGAATTTGCATAGTGTGGCATCATCCTGGGTTGGCTATAGAGCCACCTACGATGATCCTAGATCATCGCAGGGCCCAATATAGGGCGCCTGCGACGACCTCTGTTAATGGGTACCCCCAAAACATTAACCTAAAAGTCTATTTTTAACCAATGAAAAACAAATTTTAATCCATGGAAAGATAAAGGAAATGAATATTACCTTGTCTGTGGAGAAGATGCATCAAATGACCAGCCATGCACTCCGCAATCCGCAAGGGAAAATCGAGGTAAAAAGAAGGTTTGGAGCAATTGTTTGGGTGAAATAACAAATGAAATAGTGAAATGTGAGTTTTTACTCATTTTATTGATTTTATTACTATTCATTTGAATATTATATTGTTTTTATATATTTCATCCAAACCCTAAAGTCCTAACAACTTTAAAAGTGGTTGATTTTTGCAGATAAAAATTCTAGGAGTGAAACGTTGGAACACAGATCTGTTTTTGGTTTGTTTTTGTACATTTGTCACACATCCTTTTAGGGTTTTTTAGGAAAAACTCTGAGCTTATTCTTTGTTCTTTCTCATGCTCGTAAATCAATGAGAATGTAACTGAGTATACTTTTATCACTTTTTCAAACTCGTAAAGGTTATATGACAAAGGAACCCCCTGGAGTTCCCTTTAAGCTCTTTTCAGACTCTCTAAACATGAAAAGATTTTCGATCAACCTTGTTCTTTCCATGCTTGTAAAAGTATTTGAAGAAAGCATTTGATGAGATCTAGGTTATCACTTTTTCGGTCTCATCATATTAATTTAAGAAAAAGGAACTTATGGAGTTCTCTTTAATTTTTTTTCAGACTCTCTAAAATTCAAAAACCCTTGAGTTTTCTCTCTTTGGACTCATTAAAAAAACATTGAAAGACCCATATGGGACCAAACCACTCATTCTTAGGGTTCGTTAAACATACTCCGAGGGACTCGTCCGAAGGATGAGCTTACATCAATAAGCATATGTTATCCTCCTCAAGCTTGTGTAAAAATAAAGAGGTAGGTACTCGCCAACAATGGTGGTAGAAAATTAGGAAAGAAATGTGTCTCTGTATTTGTGTTAGTGGAAGTAATAGTTGGTCTCAAACATGACACACCCCTTTATCATTGTATCCGGGTTGGGAAATCCATTTGTCTCTCACTTGACCATCCGTATGTCCATATGTTGGGTCCTCCTTGAGTCAATGCAGCCAAGACCATTTTCATATCATTCATATGTTCAAGAGAAGTCCAACCTAGAAAATCCTTCTATTGAGTCGAACATCTACAGTTATAAATATTCTACCATGTTGGCCTTCCCTTAGTCAGTCCTAAATCACTTTGTGCTCTGATCTACTTCAAATCTGTTACTTATTTCATGTCATTTATGTGGGATACATTAAGGACCTCCTATGACGAGTCTTTTCCTGTCGACTTCAACTCATTATCTAGGAACGAGACTTAGAAATCATTTAGTACCATCTCTTCTCTTCTCTTCCAATAGTGGGTTCCCATCATTGATCCCTGATTGGGAGATTCCATCGAGTGTTCAACTTCAACTCATTTATTCACATTCATTGGATTGTACTAGAGTAACTTGGGAGTCATTGACATCAATGGTGATTTCCCTCTCACTTATTAATAGTTTTCATTAATGACCAATAATCAAGTGGTTTCTACCATGTTTGACTTCAACACTTGTAATAACATGGCTATTTTCATACTTAGAGACGCTATAAAAACACTATAAAGATAATAGTATGGAAGATAATGACTACCCATAAATACCAATTTGATGATAACATGGAAGATAAAGAGTAGAAGTGAATACCATTATGAACTATATTTGATGAGTGTTTTATTTAGACATTCTATATGAAGACCCTATATCTTATCATTTTGGTCCAGGTTGCAACAGAGTATTCATGATTTTTATTGACACATAGATTCACTTTGTATGTCTCGTGGATATGTCCAAATTTGAATTTTTTAGAGCATAGAACAATAGTGTATTCCTGGTGGCTATGTCGATTCACAATGACATGGATATACAATGTATATTTAGTGATCGTGAGTCACTTGACATTTTGTGATTTGAGTATGGGAATGCCTACCTCAAATGATGATATATTATTATGTTGATGCTTGACTATTTGCAGGTTCCCAATCGGTGCGCTCCTTCTTTCCAACACACACATTCTACAAAGTATTTCAACTATCACGAGTTCTAGCTTCATACTTTGGGGGGCATTCTATTACACATTATTTTGGTCACCCCAATGATCACTGATAACATGTGTTAATGTGCCCATGAAATGATAATAAGAGTCTTTCTCCATGAGGAAAGTGATTGGCTTTCTCTTCTAAAAAACCCTATTAAGGAAGGTCATCGCAGGCTACACTACACATAGGGTGTGACGATGAATGATCATCGCCCCCTTCTATAAAGTTGGGCTGTGATGTCCCCGCAAGATTCTCTATATCTAGGATGCGACGATGTCAAAAGGTAAGAAAAGGTCAAGTTTAACGAATGTTCTAGAGGGGGATCTTCTGGAAGATGAGGTGGCCTCCGAACAGTTTGGATCTTACTCACTTCTATGATTTGGTTGATCATCCTAATCTCCTCAACCATCTTTCTTTTACATTATATAAAGAGGGATCTATCATGGAAAAGGATAAGAATTGTATGGAGAATTATGCATTGGATCATTCTTGAGAGCCTCATTTCAGTTCATCAAGTCATTGTGGATCTTCTTCATTCAATATTGGAGAAAGTGTGTGTGTTGGAGAAAAGGGTCATCGAGAGGTGACCTTGTGACATCAAGGATTTGGTTGTAATCTCCACTTTCATTTTAATATGATACAAAAATATGTTTCTTTCCCATAAAACTTGTCTTGTTTTATTGTATGATTCCTTGATCACATACATAGGTTCTTGTTGAGTTCATTATATTACTTTCACTTTGGTTGGCTCGTGTTCCCTTGCAAATCCAATATCATAGGAGCACCAGAGTGGAGCTAATATGGCAATGGAAAGAGGAAACAACATCTAAATGGTATGTTGTCTATCTCTTGTTAACTAGTAAACTCAATAATTAGAGCTTAGGGAAAACATCATATTCTGTTCTGTTTTGTTCTAGATCTAGATGGATCTAGGGAGATTTGTTTATGCCCGCATTTACCTATTAATCCCATAACAACTAGGTATTCTTCTATTCTAGTTGTTATTTATATTACGTCAGTTATGGGGTGGAGGATACATCACATGGATGTGAAAACAACTTTCCTCAGTGACATCATTGAGGAGGAAGATATATAGAGAAACCTCAGGGATTTGAGGTACATGGGAGGGAGTCTCATGTGTGTAGGATTAATAAATCCTTGTATAGACTCAAACAAGCACCCAGGGTGTGGTATTATGGGATTAAGAGATACTTGGAGAGTATGGGATTTACCAAAAGTGAGATGAAATATTTACTCATATTGGTTTTGTACATAGACGATTTATTTCTCACAGGTGTAGAGGATATTATTGTAGGGTTCAAAGTAGATCTGGCTATTGAGTTTGAGGTGAAGGGAAATGGCTTGATGCATTATTTCTTGGGGTTAGAGGTATGAAATGTATCGAGAGAGATATTCATTGGTCAAGGGAGGTATGTATTTGAGATCTTGAGGAGATTTAATATGAAGGAATGTATACCAATGTCTACACCTATGGTCACCAATCTGAAGAATATTGTCACTTGATATTTAGAGTTGGTGGATCCCATGATATACAATAAATTGATGGGATCCTTCATGTATTTCATCCATAATAGGACAAATATTTATTTTTCTATGAATACCTTGAGTTAGTTCATGGTGGAGTCAAGGTAGGAGCATTTAATTGCATTGAAACATGTTCTCAGGTACTTGAGAGGTACAATGGAGTATGAATTGAGGTATCTTAGAGGATATGGAGTGAAGTTGTAGGGATATACATACTTATACTGGGAAGGGATTAAAATATAAAGAATTCTCTCCTAGGGGTGTTGTTGCAACTTGGGATCAATGATGATTACATTGTTCAATAGGAAGTGGACCACTGTAGCACTCAATTCAGCAGAGACATACTATATGGCAACAAGTATGGCTAGTTATAAATCCATTTGGATTGAAAAATTTATTTCATGTTTATTCTATCAAGAAATGGAGCCTACGGTGATATATTGTTATAATTAGAGTTGTATCAAGCTCTTAGAGAATATAGTATTCCATGACAGGTCTGAGCATAAATATATTAGATACCACTTCAGTCGATATACGATCTAGAAGGGAGTGGTGAAGTTTTAATATATTTCCACAGATGAGAATGTTACAGATATTCCAACCAAACCCTTGGAGAAAGGGAAGTTTGTGTTCTTCAGAGATAATCTTGGAGTGGTGCAAAATACCTTCCTCGCTAAGAGGGAGTGTTGATGCATGATAGCATCAGACAAGTATTTTCGCATAGGTTCATGTCTAGACATGTGGAAATCGTCCAAAGCCTTTTATCATTAAATTTAATTTAATTGAAGGAATTATTAAAGTAAAGTTTTTTTATTAATTAGTTGAGTTATTTAAGCGAATGCTAAAATTAATTAGCATTTAATTTGAGCCATTTATCTCAAGTGATTTGAGAAACAATCTCAATTGTCAATCACTTTGGAGATTAGGGCTAGATTATAAATCAATATTATAAAAGTAAAGCTAGATGAAAGAGGGATACACTTGATGAAACTTGAGGGTTGGATCACAAAGGACTGTAATTCAAGGAGATGTTGGATAGGTGGAGAAGGACTTCCATCTAGAGAACAGGTTAAGTAGAAGAGGAAATACCGGTAATCACAAGTGGTTTTCAGTAGAGCAAAGCCACATTAAGTGTTGATTTGTATGGAAGTAGTTGTACCATATTTATGTGCATGTACATGGATCATAGTGGAGACATGAGGGTATAGGTGGGCGTGTAGAAGGAAAGGCATGTATACCTTGAAAAACTTGAAGATCAGGGTTGTACCATTGATCAGAATTTGCAAGGTTTGTCTATAGTTGTATTTCTCTCAGTGGGCCATTATCACTATTACAAGAGCCCTAATTTTAGCACAATAAAATCATTCTCAACATTGGTTTTCCCTCCAGGGTTTTTCTAGGGGTATCTATCCAAAAATATTGGTGTTTTTGTGTGCATGATTTGGTTTCTAGTTTTGATTCCACTAGATTTGTTTGAGTTGAGTATTCCAACAATGTATTTTTGTTTTGTGAGTTGCTAATGTGATTTGCAAGAAGGAAATTACTAGATAACAAGATACCTAAGTATTAGAGTAAGAGGATTTCAATAGAATGCACAGGGTTGAAATTGGCCACTAGAATCTTAATTGCATAACTTCCATGGAGGCCATGAAGAAAATTTTAAAATATGCATTTTTTAAAAATTTGGGAAATTTGGAGAATTGGAAATTTGGAAAAATTTTCGTACGTTGACATCATCATGACATGGAGGCCATGTGGAAAGTGACATGGAGGTAATGAAATGGGTTTCGATGGTGGTAGTTCCATGATGGTAGGACATTGTGGTAGGGAAACCAGTGGAGTGGCAACTCGATATCATAAGTGTTATCAGAGATTTTAAAAGTGGTTTTGTGAATTACCAGAAACCTCTAAAATAGATGTGGCAGTGCCATGCATCCCCTAAATTATATGGTGGTTTCAGAGGGAGGATGCACTATTAAAATCTGTTCACTTAAACTGCTAAAAAAACCCATCAACTATTGATCATGTATGATCATCCTCCGTCGTTAGATCTGGGAGCATGCATGTTGCATGTCATATATAAAGGTGTGAGATGGGACCCTCCCATTACCGTGACCAATGGAGGATCACTGGGTGGAAGGGTGATAGAGGAAGTGGTACCCCATCCCATCAGTGGTCATACAAGGTGACAGGTGGGCAATCAGGGATAATGGAACCCATAAATAAAATAAATAAAAGGAAGAGAGAAGAAAGAGAAAGGAAGAAGAAAGAGAGGAGGAAGGTGTTAGAGGTTGACAAGGCAGATCTAAGGTGGATAATAGACTAACATGGAATCACATCAAGGTTCCACATGGACCTAAAATGCCACATCATCAACCATGTCAGCAAGGATGTCACATAGGAAATATTTGCCTACAATTTAAAAAACCAAAGTCTGGAGACATTTTCATATTTTGGCCATTATTGGAGAAGAATAACTCAGGTTGAGATAAAACATTATGGGTTTTGTCTTGTAGTGAGGATATCTATAAAAGTGTTAATAAGGGCCACTATCCATTTCTGCTTGAATTTTCCAGAAAGACCAAAACAATGGTTTTTAAAGATCTGGGTCAAGTTCAGTGATTGTGATCCAAATTAAGCTAGAATTTTTAGAGAGAGTTCCAAAAGTAGACATGACAATAAAAAATGAAGGAATTGGATAAAATATAAGGGGTTTGGAATGGGGATGTTGAAACATGCAAAAATACACTATTCCTGGACACTTTTTGGGAATTTTTGGGATTTTCATAGGAGGAAAAGGGGCCCTAGATGGAAATATGGAAAATTTTATGTAATTGACATTTGGTATACTCATCAAGAAAGACAACTTTGTTTTACTGAAGTTTTTACAGAAGAGCACAATTTGGGAGATAGTCATTTTGACTAAAAATTCAAGTCTAGAAAAAGGGGTGAAAAAGGACAAAGTTGTCATTTCCATATTTTTCTAGATTTTGACTAGAGCATCAAATTAACAATTTCAGAGTTGTTATGAATTCCTTGTCTTCAATATTATCTGCATCTCATACAAAATTTTCCTTGGTTCCTAACAAATTTACCTTTGTATGTGGCCAAATTTGGTGTTTGAGATTACTTTCCATTTGGGAGAAGGTCAACAAGAGGGGTAAAGTGGCAATATTCAATTGGCCATAACTTTCAGTTCGAAAAGTGGAATTGGGAAAATGAATGGTTGTTGGAAAAGTCTTAAGGGGGGAGAATAAATATACCAAACTAGAAATTTTTTTTGAGTAGTAAAATTATAGTCAACTTAAAATAAGATGAATGGTAGTCATTAAAGAGTAGAAAAAAATTATGCATTCTTTTTCTAGAATTGTGTATATGTGTATATATTTTTTTGTCTATCGGAAAATTGGTTGCATGAAAATTTTCTTTCAGAGTTAGAGGTATAGGGAGGAATTTTGGTTCATGTATGAGAACCATAGTCATGGAGGATTCCCAAGGGTCCTACAGTCACAAAGAGGAGGTCAGAGGGATACATGTCAGTATGGGGAATGTTGAGAAAAAGTCCAATGGAAGATGAGATAAACATGAGCCTGTAACTATGAGAAGTTTGCAGAGAGAAGTGAAAAGATATAGATTAGATACTGAGAAGATCATGAAATATCGGGAAGAGATACATCATAGCCTGAATATGTTATAGAACCAAGCCAATAAAGACTCTAGCACAAAGAAAGTAGCTAGTGCTAGACAAATAACAACATCCAGATCCTATAGAAGAATGGATGTGCATGGGAATGAAAGTAAGTCAAGGAGTATGAGTAGGCACCATAATTTTGTCATGTCCCCATTTTTGGGTTTCCCTGTTCTGCAATGGAAATGACTTATGTGGTTTTTCAGTGAAGGAAAAGGGAGTCAAAAGGGGTCATTTAATGTCACTTAGATAGGATATGTTATGTTTTTAAAGTCACATTAAGGAAATAAAGTAACTTTAGATTGATAAGTAACTTAAACATTATTAAAGTGACTTTTAGTCTTAAAGTGAAAGTATAAAGGAGAATAAGGGTCATATTTGATTTAGTAAAAAAAGGGAAGTTTTTAGGGGGGATCATAAGGTCATTTCTAGAATAGACAGTGTTGGAGTAGATTGTGTGAGGCTAGGGAGGCCTTGGATCAATTTTCTAGAATCTATTGGATAAGACCTTGGAATCTACATGAGGTTTTGTTTGTATTCTGTAGTGTTGGTTATTGTTTTATAGCTACTATAGCAGCCACTAGAACTTTGTTATTTCTCATATCAAATTTCATCCATAATAATAATTCCATGAGGTCTTTTTCATAATTTCGAGCATTTGAATGTATGTGATATGTTTGAAGGAATAACCATATGGTAGAGAAAGTTGTCAGTTAAATTACAACATTCCACATTTGTCATCTGATTTGTTTTACTAAATACATAACCAACTACACATAAAAGAACAACAACCATTATTTCCCTAGCATATATTTGTTGTGGAAATTACAGTGGTATTAGAGATGGTGATATTACAAGCCTGTGATTGCATAAGACATGAATGGGTTAAAAAGAAGGGATAAATCAGTAGTGCATTCCATGGACAAGGGAATAAAGAAAAATCCGGAATTCATGGAAAAAACTTGGAAAATTATTCAACAAGACAAGGGGATGCTAGCATAAAAACAAATCATGCCTTCTTTTCAAGAGTATCTAACATTGAGTGAAGATATCTATGCAATGTTTCCATTTAAAATATTTTACAGTCTTGTTGGCAGCCAATTAACATTTTTTCACTGTCTTACAAGCTGCCTACACCAATGTTTTGCAAACATCAATTTTTCGTCGCAATTTTCAAATAAACGACATTTTTTTTACGACATCTGCACATTTACCTTTGTTTTGTTTTCACGATTGTAAGCATGAAAACTTGGTCTTTCGTAGTCGCATTGAAATCATTATTTGAACTGTCGTTATGCCTATTGTGATTACATTTCACTTACCATTATGCAGCTGGCAAAACTTTTGATCTGTACTCATTGGACATTTTGGATTGATTGTGTGACTTGGTTTCATTGAGTTTGTAATGCGTTGGCATTTCGATTTGCATGTTATTTGACCTACTTGACCATTGGTTTCATGAAGATATATGGTGTTATGATTAAACCTTTCATATATATCTTTTTATATAATGCCTATGTCTATGTTTTCATAACTATTGGTTTGTTGATTACATGAAGACCCATCGGCACATTAGTTAAACTATTGATATCCGTTGATACATTGGCACATGGTTAAATATTTGGTATTGGTTTCAAATTGTTTGATTGATGGTTTAAAACTATGGTGTAACGTTGATTGCGCGCGATGATTTATACACTCACCATTCATGTCATTGGTCGGCCAAGTGATATGACTGTGAACTATGCTATAATGGGTAGAATAGCTATGAAAACCAGTGGTTGTACTTTTGGCAATAACTATTTTGCATGGTAGAGACAAGCTCCACCACCTTCGCACGCTAACATTTATGCTTAGCCCTTATCCTTGTTCGCCTCTGTTAGCCCGAATAACCCTTCGTGCATTTTTCTCCTGTGTGTGCTATGATCCAAACCTTGGACTCACCGTGTGCTCGACTCCATGGCACTAGTCGTGCGAATCGAGCCAAACAACAACCAAGCCTTGTTAATGTTTGACAATGCCCGCAAAGACTTGGAGGAAAATGGGTGGCTCACCTTCATACAACAATTCGAGGGTTTTAATCTTTGTTTTGCACAACAGTTCACTTTGAATTTCGATGGCTGTAGAGCCAAGGTGGGCAACATACAGTTGGAAATTGATGAGAAGTTTATCAGTTCTACTACAGGGTTACCATCCTCGGGACAGCGTTGGTTTAAGAATTCTAAGGTCGAGGAGGTGCCATGGACGCTACTATTCGTTTTGCGTAAAGTCACCTCTTGTGACAAAGGTATACCCATCTCTGCACTTAAACCCCGATGGCACGATACTTTGATGGTGGTCAAACAGTTCGTGACCTGTGAAGGTTGATATGGACTTGTGTTTCTCTACCACCTCCATTTGCTAATGGATTTTATGG
>JASDQU010817020.1:40899-52422 GCA_032191745.1 Picea mariana | reverse complement strand
TCCAAAATAACAATGTGCTATAACATTAACCCATGTGCATTCAACATATAACATCCAATAAGGTGCATAAGTCTAGTAGCAAAGGTTTGCTGCACCTCTTTTGTCACAATAATACATAGCATCAGAGCTTGTGTATTGTCCTTTTATTTAAAAGAGCTCCCATATCATCCCTTATATCAAGATCATATTTAACCAATTGATGCCATATTTAATGGTAATATTGAAACAAAACTTATAATAATCCTTTCAACCATAGGGCAGCCTTAACATAATCTGAGAGTGGTCATCAAAACTATCAGTGCCATGCATCAATCAACCAATCATCTTATGTCACCACAACATTTTAACCATGATTCGAAACAACGAACTGTAGAAGACTGTGTTGGTACCATCACAATAACAAACAAAATATAAGCGCAGCATATCCATCATAGCGCCACAAGTCTACAAGGGGGTCCCACCTACTAGTTTATTATTAATATAAATAGTTAATAGAGCTTGGCAATCATTTGGGAGCATAGTATTCATCATTGCATTTTTAGGCGTCAACAAATACCACCAGGAACTGTGATTTATTTACCATATTTAATTCGTGCAAACTGTTCTTGAATTTCTCTTGCCAGTGCTGTATGTTCCTCAAATAAACCTGTTGTAAATAACTGCTCTCCCATTTCTGCTATAGCTTGACAGAATTTCTTTTAGTATTCGAGGGCTGTTAAAATGTAAGTCACAAGTTATTTAAATTGCACACTAGGATTTAGAAGGGAGCTATAAGTATAGAGTCATATAACTAGTTTTGAAATAGAGCTGAAGCATGTTCAAGTGTTATTTTGGTCATTTGATATCATTTTACCTTTCCTAACTGGTTTGAGTGGGGCTAGATCAATATAATTTAGTTCCTAGCAATATTCAGAAAAATGGGGTGTCTACTGTGATCTGTAATACATATATATGCATAACGTTTTATTTATGTTTTGATATTGATTTTACTAAGCTTTCTATTACTGTTTATACTAAGCTTTCATATACTGTTTGACAGATACTATGATAACCCTGCACATTCAGCAGAATTGGGTGGTATAGATATTAGTAAATATGTTGCTGGTGCAATTGTGGTTTTTAATCTTGATACCAAACAAGTTAAGTGGAGCACTCAATTGGATCTTAGCACAGACTCTGGAATCTTCCGTGCCCATATCTACTCTTCTCCTTCAGTGGTTGATCTGGATGGTGATGGTTATTTGGACATTCTTGTTGGAACTTCATTTGGCTTCTTTTATGTTTTAGATCACCATGGTAATATATGGAAGCTCCTCCCTTTCCTCTATTTTCTCCTTAATTTTCATTTTGCCCTCCACGTCTTTTTCCATTTCAATGTTAAGTGAAAGCAAGCATCTTAAGAACTACAAGATTGGGAATTAAAATAAAACTGGAAGGTAAGATATGTCCATGTGCACATAGAGAAGCCAATAATTTGTATACACTGCTTTTATTCATTAAGTATGGATATTTTGCAACTCTTGATTGATGTGTCAGCCTTGATATAACATTTACCAAGAAGTTTTGTTTCTTCATATGCTTTTACTTGTTTGTTTTAGTTAAAGTTTAAAAAATTATTGCATTTCTGAAAATAATTAAATCTCTGAAATGGTGTGCTATAAAAGATATAATGGCCTGATCATAGCCTAATTGAATGGATAAACAAAAGACATAATGGTTAGTGTTGATCTTGTGAGGGACAAAACACGTGACTAACCATAAAATCTAGCTGATTTTATTCCAAAAGAAATGAAAAATGTACCTGTTTACACAAATTGGGTTGTAATGCATGTTGATTTTGGGCTTCTCATTCCCGTGCGTGTAGCAATGTTGGGATCCTTATTGGATTTTTCATTGTGGAGATTCCTTTTCTACATCAGGAAGTAATTTAATACCAATACTTTCTACTAATACAGGAGAAATTAAACTTGGTTATCACACTTTTTGTGTTGAATGTGTTAATTTTTGGAGCTTACCCTGTTGCATGGGAGGCCAACAAATTTTTGATGGAATACTGGAGCGATCTTTTTGTGAATTTTCTTCAAACCCAGTTCACTAAATCAATTAATTTTTCTGTTAACTGATTCTGCCAGGTTTTCTTCAGAAATAAATAATACACAACAGAAAATAATAACCAGGACTTAACAGTAAAAGATAACAGCAATCACATCTCATGTACACAAATAATTTTTGGACAATTCGTCCTTGGAAAAACCCCGGAGGGAAAACTAGTGCAGCAGATTTAGATTTTATTATTATTGAGCAGGAAAATATAGAGATCTCTTACAATAAAATCAGCCCAGCCAAATACAAAACCTCCTCAACAAATGTATGGCCCCTTTCTGCAAATCCTCCTGATCAGATCTGTAGGAAATGACCTTTGCAATGCTGAAGATGTGTGCCAATCTCAGTGAAGAGTCCTCCTTTGTCTCCCTACAGACCCTGTCTCCAAACACTCAAACAATTCTCCTCTTTCTCTTCAGAAAATCGCCCCTTTCTTATGCAGAATGCGCCCCTCTCCAAGTTGATCTCTCTTTTACTCAATGAGCGAGTGAAAAACCCTATCTCCAAAAGGATGGAGGGTCATGATTGATCCTCACACACCTTATGAGATCAATGGTCAAGATTAAAAGACCACAACTTAAATTATTTCTCACTTTAACTTTATAAAAAGTACTCATTAAGTCAACATTAAAATATAACCCATTTAATGTACTTTTTCCTAAGTACAATTTTAAGAAAACGATTAACCCATCAACTTGGATAAGTTTCATTGTCCTCCTCCATGCTAGGATGCCATGCATGGTGAAGACCTTCCTTTCTATCCAATCTCAACAATCCCTCTTGGCGAGGGAGGGATTCTGTCTCAGCCCCATCTCATCTATGAACTTTTCAAATTTTTGTCTGTTCAATGCCTTGGTGAACACTGAAAATATTTGCCATCTGCACATCAGTCTGTATGTAATCAAGCCTCACAACTCCTCTCTGTACACAATCTTGGATGAAATGATACCTGATATTGATGTGCTTGCTACGATCATGAAACACCTGATTCTCAGAGAGCTTGATGCAACTTTGATTGTCACAGTGAATCATAGTAGCTTCTAGCTCCTGCYTGAACAATCCCAAGAGTAGCTTCCTAAGCCATAGTGCCTCACATGTTGCCAAGCTAGCAGCCATGTACTCTGCCTTAGCAGAGCTTAATGCCACTGATTTCTGCTTCCTGCTGAACTAGGAAATGATGCTCGATCTAATGCTGAAACAACAACYTGAAGTACTCTTTCTGTCCTTTGCACATCCTTCCCAATCAACATCTGTAAAGCCTACCAATCTCACTCCACCACTATGCTCATATAACAACCTGTACTCCACTGTACCACTGAGGTAGCGAAGCACATGCTTCACAGCTATCCAATGTATTCTCCGAGGGTCCACCATGAATTGACTCAAAGAGTTTATTGCAAAGCCGATATCTGGTCGAGTATTGACCAGATACATGAGCGATCCAATTAACTTACGATACACAGTGGGGTCTACTGTCTTTGAATCTGATGCATCAATCTTCCTCCAATTTGTGACTAGAGTCGTGGACATGGGCCTACAATCTGTCATCCTAAACCTACGCAATATCTCTACTGTATACTTCCCCTGTCCCAAGAAGAATCACCCATCCTGTTGCCAGACCTTCAGATCAAGGAAGTAATGCATCAACCCAAGGTCTTTCATCTCAAACTCACCTGCAAGGTTGACCTTGCAATCTGCTATCAGCTGCTCACCCCCTATCAGAAATAGGTCATAACACCAGTATGAGATGCACCTCCCCTACAAGAAAATATAGGTTCGGATTAGCCTCGCTTCGCTGGAAACCCATCTCCCTCAAGTAACTGTCTATCCTCGAGTACCATGCTCGAGGTGCCTGCTTGAGCCCATACAAGGCTCTCCTTAGTCTACACACAAGCGTCTCTCTGCTGCCTACCTCAAATCCCTTCGGCTGCTCAACATATACCTCTTCCTCAACAACTTCGTTAAGGAAAGCAATCTTCACATCCATTTGGTGAACGCGTCAGCCCTTTTCTGTTTCCAACGATATGACTGCTCGGATCGAGGAATACCTGGCCACTGACGTGAAACTCTCCTCATAGTCAACTCCCTCTCGTTGTGAAAACCCCTTGTCCATGAAGCGGGCTTTGTACTTGTCCACGCTTTCATCTGCTGCATGCTTGACCTTGTAGATCCACTTGGATCCAACCACCTTCTTGCCTTCTGGCCTGGGCACCACCTCCCATACTTAATTCTTCATAATGGAGGCATAATCCTCCATCATGGCCTCCTGCCACACTCCATGATGTGCAACTTGCTCATAAGTGGAATGCTCTACATCAATGAGCTGTGTCATTAATGCCATGTACCTAAGTCTCTCTAGTGGTTTACTTCGTCTGAAATCTCTCTTTGGAAGTCCTGCCAACCTGGAATCACTGACTGTGGACTTATACCACTTAGGTCGTGGCCTAGTATTTTTCTCCCATGGAATTGCATCACCCTGCTGCTCCTCCTCATCATCTCGCTCCTGATGATCTTGTCCAACTGTCTCCCTCTCAACACTTGTACCTATACCTGTATTAGTACCCTGTGTTTGACTCTATGATCCAATGCTCTAACTCTGTGCCTCCTCAGGCTTGACTCTCAATCCTATCCCTGCTGGTCCTATGCCTGCAAGTCTCTAGATCTCCTCAATGCACGCTCCTCCTCGATGTACATCTCACACTATGATCTTCCTGCGTGCTGGCACAAAGATCCTATAGGCTTTGGAAGCCTCGCTATATCCAACAAGCAATCCCTTATTTGCTGTGGGTTCCATCTTTGTCGTCTTCTCCGAAGGGACATGATAGTAACATACGCTGCCCTAGATGCGAAGATGACTCACATCTGGTTTGGTACCTGTAAATACCTCCTCAAGTGTCAACTTCCCCAAAATTGTGTGGGGACTCCTGTTCTGAATATAAACAGCCGTACGACTAGCCTCTGCCCATATAAATAGTAGCAAACCCTGATCATGTATCATTGCCCATGCTGCTCCGACTATGGTCCTGTTCTTTCTCTCGACCACTCTATTCTATTGAGGATTGTAAGGAATGGTGAGTTCCTTCTTGATCCCCCCTGCTGCGCAATAATCCAGAAACTCCTTGGAGGTGTACTCACCCTCGTTGTCGGATCTCAACACCCGAATATTCCTGCCAGTCTGGTTCTCAACTAGAGCTCCGAACTCCTAAAATCTGTCGAAGACTTCATCCTTAGCCTTCAACAAGTATATCCAGGTTTTCTTGGAGTAATCATCAATGAATAGAACAAAGTATTTGAAGCCACTCATTGACTCCACACTCATCGGATCACATACGTTAGAATGTATCAAGTCCAGTACTCCCTTGGACTTGTGCTCACTCAGTGGAAATGGTCTCCGAGCATACTTGCCCATTGCACAACCCTTGCAAGGGTCATGCCTCTTTGCTGTGAACTTAGGCAACCCTGTGACTACTTGTCTTAAGTGCCCTAACTCACCAAAGTGTATGTGCGCCATCCTCCTGTGCCACAACTCTCCCATGTCTGTGGTTGTACTGACTAATGCTCTCCCTGGCTGAAACTAAAGCTTGTACACCTTCTCTTCTCGAACCCCAATCATCTTGTCCATCTTCTCACTTGACCCTGTTGGCCTGACAAACACCCTTCCCCTACGGAATCTGACCTCATACCCTTTATCGTCAAGAGTAGAGACCGAGATGAGGTTCTTTTTCAACCCCATAAGAGGTTCTTGTCCATCTTCTAAACTTTTCTGCTGCAAATCTGAACTTCTGTGTTGCAGATCTGAACTTGTCTGTTGCAGATTTGAACTTTTGTGTTGCAGATCTGAATGTAATGCTGCTTCTTCAACAKTGTTGCTCTGATACCATGTGAATTTTCTTCAAACCCAGTTCACTAAATCAATTAATTTTTTTGTTAACTGATTYTSCCAGGTTTTCTTCACAAATAAATAATACACARCAGAAAATAATAACCAGGAACTTAATAGTAAAAGATAACAACAATCACATCACATGTACACAAGTAATTTTTGGACAATTTGTCCYTGGAAAAACCCCRGAGGGAAAACCAATGCAACAGATTTGGATTTTATTATTAGTGAGTAGGAAAATATAGAGATCTCTTACAATAAAATCAGCCCAGCCAAATACAAAACCTCCTCAACAAATGTATGGCCCCCTTCTACAAATCCTCTTGATCAGATCTGTAGGAAAAGACCTCTGCAACGCTGAAGATGTGTGCCAATCTCAGTGTAGAAGCCTCCTCTGTCTCCCTTTACTCTCTCTCCAAACGCTCAAGGAATTCTCCTCTTTCTTTCTTCAGAAAATTGCCTCTCTTGTGCATAATGCTCCCCTCTCCAAGTTGATCTCCTTTTTACTCAATGAGCAAGTGAGAAACCCTATCTCCAAAAGGATGGAGGGCCAAGATTGATCCTCATACACCTTATGAGATCAATGGTCAAGATTAAAAGACTACAACTTAAATTATTTCTCACTTTAACTTTATAAAAAATACTGATTAAGTCAACATTAAAATATAACCCATTTAATGCACTTTTTCCTAAGTACAATTTTAAGAAAAAGATTAACCCATCAACTTGGATAACTTTCATTGTCCTCCTCCATGCTAGGATGCCATGCATGGTGAAGAAATTCCTTGCTATCCAATCTCAACACTTTTGTGTGCAATGTAGTTAACAATGCTTCTAAGATTGTTCTTTACATCTCATATTCACCATCTTCTGTTAGTGTTAATTAAGCCTAACTCATGGGATAACTATTATTAACAAAAGGTGTAATCGAAAGGTAACAATTTTAACGATTTACATTATTTATTGGGTTGTGTGCCCTTTATATTGAAACACCCTAGAACATTGAGCTTATTTGATTATTAGCTTCTAAGAGCATATTGTGTCATCATCATGTAATGTGCTATGTGGAGTCTCATTTAATATCGATCCTAATATCTAATCTTAATATGGTATTGGAGCCAAAGAGATAACACTCCTTAACTGTTTGTGATATGACAGAGATGACCGATGGTTCACCTTGCTTGTCCAGCACTGTTTTCCACACATCTAATGCAACGCCAATTCTTTCTTGTGACCGAGCCATAGGAGGGATAGTCCCTACTAATTTGACAACAAGAGGCGATAAATGTTCTGTGTTATTAGGTAGAACGTAGACTTGCTTGTGCTATCTAGGTAAGAAGACAACGTGGCCATATATCTGTGGAAATTTTAAAAATCCATGCTTAAAGCAAATTCAGGAATTTCACGTCAACTTTGAGGTTCCAGGGATCTATATCCTGTGAACCTTCAGCTTTATGGATGAATCTGAAACAAATTACAGAANGTGGCCATATATCTGTGGAAATTTCAAAAATCCATGCTTAAAGCAAATTCAGGAATTTCACGTCAACTTTGAGGTTCCAGGGATCTATATCCTGTGAACCTTCAGCTTTATGGATGAATCTGAAACAAATTACAGAAAATAATTGACTTCAGCTTTATGTATATTTGACTTCTGTTCAACCAAACATACAAGGCAGCCCAAGAAAATAAACATTGAAACAAAGTACTTCAAGGGAACTAGATTTTCATCCCTAAGGGAACAATCCCCAAGATATGACATATTTGAAAATAACTTATAAACAAGAGATTTGTTACAGCTTCAAATCTGCCCTCTTAGCTTCTATTTACAGGTCAAATCACTTAACAAAATCTGCTCACTGTTATGTTAAATCAGTGTACATAACCATCAATAGAAACTACTCAATCACCATGAGAACATAAGCTGACAATCAGGTCTGCATGTACACAAAATTTGAGAAGCAAAGTACACTTCATATCTACAACAAATCGAGTTACAAGTACATAGCGACGGCTTATCACAATTTGGTACAAGATTGTCCTTAAAGTTTATCACAAATTGATACAAGATTTTCCTTCAAGCTTAACACAAGGTAGGACTCTCCAAGTAGTGCTTCTAGCACCAGATCAAGGACATATCATCCAAGATGTCCTTCATGGACTCTGTCATTCAAGATGTCCTTCTGGATCTATCATCCAACCTATGGTGCTTTATGGATCAAAGGCTTGTGGCCCTGGATTATTGTAGTCGGATTGGGACACCTAATGCAAGCTGACAGTTCCCAAACCGATCATTCAGGTATAGTTTGGAGTATGCCCTTTCCGTCTTGAGATCATGTTTAGTCTAGTTTCACTTCTACACCGCATTTGGATTTTTGTTGACTTGGGTATTGGGTGAGACCGATACCCTTATCTTGCATTTTGTTGTTCAGAGTCCATTGCTTTAGCTAGCCCCTTTGGGCACACTCGATAGTGCTTCAGGAAGGGTTTTGACCTTTTGGAGTTAGTGGAGACTTCGATGGGCAGAGTCCCTCTGTTTAGATACTCCGTAGATGTGCCTGGCCAACTATTTCCTAACAAACAGGAGTTGAACAAGATAATCTGAGGCAACATTTATAGGTAGTACATCAAGGCCACTTGGACAGATCCTTAGGGTGGGTTACATTATAAGATGGCCTCTTATGCAAAGCACTTCTTGGAGGTGATGGATGACCACATTGTCCAACCCTCATTCACACACTATCATTGGATACATGTTCTCTGGATCCCTCTAGGCCAGTGTAGCATGGGTTCAATGGTTCACATAGACTTTGGGTGGTGCTCGAGCACTAGCTTAGTCATTCAGGTAGGATTTGCAAGTTGTGCTTGTTATCGTGCAATTTGTACTTGCCCAAAAGCCAAAGGAAAGTGAACAATAAATTGGTGTAACAAGAGGTTGTACTTGTCCTATCACTGTCGCCTAAATAAGACACCTCTTTCTCTTTAGGGGTGAAAGCCCAGGGAGATGTCCTTGATGACCTGGGGGTTTGAGAAGGCAAAGGTAATAGTGTCAAGAAAAGTTCTTTCCCTCTCACAAGTCACTGATCAGAAAGTCCCAAAGGTTTAATAATATGAAGAAAATATATGCTTAGGTGTACCTACCCAGGACAAGACAACAAGAAAAACACTATTTTGCAAGTAACAATTGATATTAGTGCTTTGTAAAACCTTGGATTTTCAATAAAAGCAATAAGTTGATATAAGATGAAGCAAACAGAAATTTATAACAACAATGTATATATGATGATAGCTTCACAATTTATGCCTTAAACAAGCTTCAAAATGATCCAAACTGGTAACCTAAAATTAGCAATATGCTAACACTTGTCAGAAGCTAAGAAGGCAATGTAATAATCAACTTTAATACTTGCTTTTAAGAGCTTTTACTGCTGTAATATATGGCTGTAGGTTACTTTTGTAACAGCAGCAATACTGTTAGTAAGTTAGTCTAATCTAGGGTTAGGAATAGTTAGCAAAGAGCTTGAGGTAGATGGTTTGGGGGTTGTTTTCATCAATCAACCAAGTATAAGGTATAAACCAGTGTCTTTAGGGTTAATGGAGTCACTTTTTGCATTAACAATCTTGAAGGAAACAAATGATAATGTGTGAACTAAAGACAAGAGGGAGAATGGTTGAGGTGTTGGTAACCCAAGGACTCAATCACCAAACCCTAGAAGGAAAACAGACACTAGGAAGTAGGTAACCCTAGGCCCTAGCGGTTTTTCCTTCTTCTTTAGTTCAAGCTTGAGGTAAATAAAAGCTTGATGAAACAATGTTGTTAGAGTGCTACAAAGGTAGGGCTCTAGCACATGCTTCAATGGATATGTCTTCTAGCAAAATCTAGTAGGTGGATAGCTATTGAGATAAGGACAATAACATGAGCTTAATCTCCTAGGGTTTTACAATGACAATTTCATAATCTTAGTAAATGCAAAGTAAAAGATACCATAACCATTCAAAGAAAGAAGAATTGCAGATTTTCACTTACATTCACCAAGAATAAGCTAGCAATATGCCCTAGTTGAATACTTTCCACCAAGAAAATGCCAAAATTCACCAAAAGAAACCTACTCCAAGAGTTGTGCACCACTTGATTTCAGCCAATAAGCCTTAGAGAGGCCGAATTTCAGACCTCACTTGTGTGAGTGAAAGATGATGAAAAAATTACAAGGGACTTTTCCCTTATTTATACAATTCAAATGACCTTTAATTACAAATTAGGTAAAAAAAAAGGCCGACATGGCTAGTTACATCAAATATCTAGTTTTTTACATAAAATTGACAAATTAAACCCTAAAATGTGTAAAAGAGGTGACGTCATGCCCTTTTAGGGTGACACTGGGCCTCCTAAGTGAGATGTTGGCCTCCAGGAGCAAAACGTTAGGCCTTCCAAGGCCTCCAGATCATGCCACACGTGCCACTTGGCACACAAATGCCTCCATCATGTCCATTTGACGCTGGGTGACATCAAGGGTCACAAGGGTGACGTCATTGGCCTTCCAAGGCCAACGTTCAGGGGGAAAGGCAAGACCCCCCTGGGTCCAGGCCTGCCAAGGTGTCTTTGGTGGAACGTCCTCCTCTCTCTTCGGTGCAAGCCTCTGGTATATGTCTACCCCTAGCTGGGGTTTCAACATCCATCTTGTGGGCTTTTAGCTTTATGGAGGTTCGAGCTAATCATCTCCCCATATGTACCTGTCCGTCGGGCACGGTCCTGCAGTAACAACAAGTACGCCCTCCATGGGCTCATAAGTCAAAGGGATCATAGCAATGTCAATCACATCTAATAATCAAGTTACCCAAACATGTGCATAAACCCCCCCTTTTCCCAGACAAGTGCTCAAAGACGTTATGCTATTCTACAAGCCAGGTTTGGAGAGGGTTTCAGGACGTCCTATTGGGATAATTCTCCATAGGTGTGGGGTGTTTTCCAGGTGAAGACCAATCTAGGTCATGTAAGTGCATGAGATGGTGTGGGGGATGTTTGGGCAAAGGGTGCATTGATGACATGGAAATGTAGGTCTTACCTGTGGGTGCCTCTGAAGAGGGTGAGCTGCACCTTGTCATGGATGCAATTGTTTCCTAGCCCATTCAATGCCTTTTTACCTTTTACCTTATTGCTTTTTCTTTCAATCAAATAGTTGGGGGACACTGCCCTGGTATGGTGACCAGTGGTGACAGCATTACCCACAAGCATTTCACGGAGATGAGAAGGCTGGCTTGTGATGAGACCCCCTTTCTCTTGGCTATGCCACCAAGAGCCACTAGTGCTACCCCGGCGTGGTGACCAGATGAATAGTAGTGTCATACTGCTACATGCCCATGGACCTAATAGGCTGGCTCGTGATGAGACCCCTATCCACCAACTAGGTCTTGAGTTTTATCTTTTTTATGGCTCCCCTCTTTTCTTGCTGAGAAGCCTTTTATTGCTTTCTTAGGGATCCTTGGGCGAAGCATCTCAAGGTTTGATCTTGGCTTTTGAATTTTTCCAGCTACTTTTA